>JBCJKH010047726.1:0-31151 GCA_039877255.1 Loriculus beryllinus | reverse complement strand
TGTGTCCAACCTGGCCTTGAACACTGCTAGGGATGGAGCAGCCACAGCTTCTCTGGGCAACCTGTGCCAGCGCCTCAGCACCTTTACAGGGAAGAACTTTGTCCTCCTGGCTGACCTAAATTTCCTCTTTCAGTTTAAAGCCGTTCCCCCTTGTCCTGTCACTACATGCCCTTGTAAAATGTCCCTCTCTGTATTTCTTGTACACCTCTTTTAGCTACTGGAAGCTGCTCTAAGGTCTCCTCTGAGCCTCCAAGATTGTTAAATGCTAATTGCTGAGTCCCCATTAAAACAAGTCTCACAGGACAATGTCCCCATAGAATGCCTTCCCACAGGTAAGGAGCTTGGGATCCATCAAAAGCAGCATCATTTTGTGCTTGACATTCAACACTTCTGCCCCACCCCAGGCAGGCACATAGATCTGGCTCTTACTTGGAAGAGCTTCGATTATATCAGACACAGGTCCCTGGCACAGTGGCTTCCTCACTGCCTCAAGGCTGATGTTTGGATAAGTGGAGGAGCGCATCTGGCCAGGGAGAGGATGGGCACAGAGAAACACGACTGAGCAAGGGCAGGGGAGCTTGCACAGGAAAGTTTAATATTAAGAGGCACGGAAGCTTGCGAAGTCTGGGGAGCCACATGAAAAGCAGGTGCCTGCCCAGGCATGAGGCTATCAGAGAAAGGATGGGAGGCGCAGCGCCATAATTACGCATCATCTTGTGACTGATGCGAACGCTGCCAGGAGCCAGCAAGCTGCAGCTCCGAGCTGACTGCTCTCTCAAGACAAGTTGCAGAGAGCCACAAAGGGAAAGCAAGTGAATCAGCAAGGGGCACGTCAGTCTCCAAGCCGAGATTGACACCACGCCACTGGTGTAGTGCAGAATTGCATCAGGGTGAAGGTGATGTGCTGAGAGATGCTCCTTTGTTTATAAACACACCAGAGACAACCAGGGAACTGTGGAAAGTCATTTTATTCCAGAATCTCACACACTCTGTCACAGACCATGCACTTAAGACTTTCCCCTTTGCAAATCTGCAGCCTCCAGGCCTGGGAGAGATGGGGCATCATCTTTTCATTTCTCACTGCAAGTACCCACATGCTTAACTAAGGGCCCTGACAGCAGCTCACCAGGAGGCAGAAAGCAGCCCCTTTCTGCCGTAATTGCTTTTAAACATGCGGGAAAAGAAATCCATCTGACTTTAAGGATTAGCAGTGGAGCTCAGCAACAGTGAAACCCCACAGCTAAGCAAGTTGGTCCTTGCCCCATGGTTACAGGGAACAAGACGACAATCTCGTGGGAAGCATCCTTGAGAGCCCAGGCAGCAACCAACCAAATGCACACTCTGGGCCTCTTACAATCAATTTGTCTCTGAGCAGCTTGCCAGGAAGGTGGCTGGGAGCTGCCCTCTTCACATTCATCTTTAGGTCCCCCTGCTTTGTGCTATAGCTTTGACTAGGAAGGAGCCTACCCATAGTGAGACAGCCCTCCAGACTGTACATCAACACATGTACTGCGCTTAATACTGAAAGGTGCCGATTCGAAAGACGCTGCAACAGTCTGTCTGACCCACAGGCTGGGTGCAGCATTATGTAAGCTTCCTGAAGATTTACCCTACTCCTTCTTCCTGGCCTCTGTTGCTCCTTATGCCTGACCCCACTCTTGAAATACTCCTCGTTGCAGTGCCCCTGTGACACATTACATCTTTGGCCTCTGCTGAGACTGCCACTGCCAGGGCAGCTATTGCCCACTGGGGTGGCTGCCTGTAGGAAGTGAGCATTTGCCTCCTGAGAACGGGCTTGTGGCTAGCTCAGAGGAGGGCACAACTGAAGGGAAGAACTGATGGGAGTGATTCAAGTGAAGTGGAGCAAAGGCTACAGACAAGGCAAGAAGGCAGCTTCAGTCTCCATTTGATACACAAATTGAACTCAATAGCAGCAAGAAATGGCCGTAAAATATTAATTCATTAGGTTGCCAGGAAGAAGTAAAAGCATTCATGTGTAAAAAGAGGTATGTATGTGACACAAGCCAGCTAAGACATTGGCTTCCTTCTGTTTATGCCTCACCTTTCTCTGTTTCTATAGTTTTGATCATTCCAAACCATGTTGCTGCTCAACAACGTTCTACGTGAAGTCCACGGTATTGGAGTCAGCACCAAGTGAAGGGGTGAGATGACACTGAAGAAATGAACTTACAGGGAACTCCTGACAACCCACGTATTTTAATATTTTTTGTTGACCTTCAAGTAATTAAAAGAAAGGGGAATTTCCCCCAGTAGCCCATAGGCTCCAAGTCCCATCTGTCTGCTTTTAGGCTAGGAAGGCTGACACCAGAAAGGCAGTGGAAGGCAGGGAAAGGAAGAGAAGAAAATCTGGGAACCAGAGTGAAGAGTAATCAACAGCTGACCAACACCTACTGCTGCAAAACTTACAAAACACAGAATCATACAAACGAAACTTGTGTTAACCTTTTATACACTTATGGACTTTATACACACACACAGACTTCAAAGTATGCATCTGGCAGTCTAGAAAATGCCAGTACCTAAGGACTAAATAATTTAAAATGCAATGTTGTGTTATCACTGTATAGGAATATTACCTGACACACTGGCTAAAATGGACGGACTGTCCAGGGAAAGATGCTCCCCCTCTCATCTCACCAGCACTGCCTCTAAAAAGAAAACAAGGACTAAAGACTCCCCTCTATGGTTCTACTCCTGAAACTCACCTTGAAACTTCACTGTCAAATGGGGGAAGCCCTGAGAGGAAAGGGAAGAAAAAGGAATTCCTGCTCCCTCAAACTGCTGGTGCAGTACCTCCCTCCACTGGTGAGGGAGGCTGGACAACAAGGGGGAAAAAGGTGCTAAAGGGAAAAAGTACGCTTCTGTGATGACAACTGGTCTTTGAGAGAGACTTGGAAGGACACCTTCTTTCCCCCTCTTCTGGAGGCCAGGCGGCTTAATGAAGAGTACAGAAAGACTATGTGGCTTGTTCAGACCAGCAGTGCCGCAGCTGCCTCCTGAAACCCATACCACGGTTAGCAGCGAATGGGAGGGCAGGTAAAGGAGAACAGCTTGAAGGCAGCCATGAGCAGGAGTGGGCAGAACTGCATTACCAACAGATCCAAACAGAACAGGAAGGTGTGCCCTCACCAGCTTTCCAAGAGTAATTGTAAACTGGGAGCACTGGAAAGTCAGCGCATGGGAATGAGGAAGAGGATGGAAAGCCTCAGTTCTGAGGTGGCTGGGGAGGGGACTAAAACACACACTGAGAGCAGATGGCAAAGATAACATATCTCCAAATGCCATCTCTGCATATGTACCCTAATATCAGTGTATGAGACAGAAACTTGCTGATGACACCAGTTCAGTCCTGTCACCTTCACAGATCTAAGGCTGGTGAGAATCTGGCTTGCGTGTGCTTATCACAGAGCCCTTTGAGGCATGTAGTCCTGCTTCCACTCCCTATAAAGCAGAACAGTCATAATCTCCTGGGAAAAAGATGAAAAAGTAATCCCTGTTGCCATGTATGTCTCCCACTCCTCCCTCATGATCAGCCTCTCTTCCTCTAGGCCAGAGACATCCAAGGAGCTGCCCTGTTCTCCATTCCCCATGGCCATTCCCACCAGCAACATCCAGCAGATCTGGCTAGGCAGGAATGGCAAGCCCTGCTCCTTTGGCCTCGTAACACAGCCAGACCACAAAGGCTTCTTGCTCCCTTATGATGGTTTCAGTGAGAACTGCCCATGCTGGAAGCTGTGTTGCAGCAGACTGGACAAGCCTCAGCCCTTACTCCAAGGCTCTGTAGGAGCAGGATCCCTGCGCATTCTCCTGTTCCAAGCTCTACAGCCCTAATACTGCCAGTGTCATCATTAATCCCTCAAATACAAAGAACAACCCTACTCAAAACATCTCCCTCAGTCTGCCCTGCATGACTGGGTCAAAGGGACCAAAAAAGACCTAAAAAACCAAAAAAGAAAAGAGGAGACAGTGTGGAACAGGAGGGGAAAAGAAACATGGGGCAAAGTCAGGCTGGAGAAAAGGATCTCAATGCAAGTCTGCTGAAATTGTCACTGGATTTACCAGCCCAGTTCCACCTTCTTCAGACCAAAATGGACTCAACTGCAGTAACTGCACTACAGGAAAAAGAAGTGCATAGTTCAGTTTATTTTTTTTTTGGTAGACACTTAAAATATTGGCATAATGGATGTGAGGATCTTAGAGCTGCAGTTTTAGCCTCTTTTCTGTAGCCAATGGGTACCTGTTGGGGCAGAGATGGTGGAAATGGACCAGTAGCACCAAGAAATTCAGTGGGAGCACCAACTCTACAGCAGGAAATAATAATGAACCAAAAGGAAGGGGCTTGGGGGGGGGGGGGGGAGGAGGGTTGGGTGAGGGAGAGTAAAAGGAGAGAAAAAGAGAAAGAGAGAGAGATGGAGGAGACATATTTCATGGTAATCAAAGTCCATTGTGGCTAAACCCTATCAATACTTCTCTAGCTAAGGCCCCATTATGTCTGCAGCAAGACCTCTGGCTCTGACAGAGAGCTGTAGAGAGTATAGCCCAACTCATCCACTTCTTCAGGGGTGAGCTCTGAAAACAAGTTCACCTTGGGGTTCAGAGCACTAGGGAGTACTCCTGCCTCCAAGTATCGGATCAACCCCTTCAGTGTCTGCAAGAATCGATCAGCCAGCATGTCCTGGGACCAGTCGGACTCTTCTTGGCATAGGTGCAGGATGACATTGGTGAGCTGGCTGGCAGTGAGGTGACCCAGGGCTGGGTTTGACTTGCATACTGCTTTCAAGATCTTCAGGCATAAGCAACGGCAGCCAGCATCACACTGGTCCAGGGCCCGGAGACGAGCTGTTTCCGCTGGCCGCAGGCTCAGTCGCCACAAATTGTCATTCTGGGCCAATCGATGGGGTTTGGCCACAAGGATGATGTCACCCAGAGTCAGGGATGGCAGGAAGTCAATATATAGGTGTCGTTCTGGATCGTACTGGACTTCCAGTGTCAAATCAGCGGGGGGAGCTGCTGGACGGATCACGTAATCCAAGAGAGTCCCAATTGCTGGCCAGTTGATGGAACCAGCTACAACTTTCTCAAAGGTGTCTGCTACAGTTTTGGGGGAAAGGTAGCCCCCCACCACACAGCGGTCCCAGTAGCTGCTTCCACGTGGAAAGTACTCTGGGTTTTCCCGACGCACCAAGTAGAAGCCAGGAATGTTCATGATAGTGTCCTCCCCAGGGATGCATGACCACAGGTTCTGCTCCAGCATTAGAGGCACAATGAGCTGGATATGGTCAGCTGTCACTACCTTTCACAAGAGAGAAAAGTCGGTAAGAACATGCTGTCCCTCTCCACACTCAGTTTTATCCACCACCTTTAAATAACCTTCTGTTCAAAGGAACCTGGAATAAGGATTCAGCTGTCTTCACCCTCCTCTTTGCACGCGATTCACGTCAAGGGACGTTCTGAAGGACTATTTCCCATAATCAGGGGGGTAAACTCCAAGGTAAAACGCCAGCTAGTGCTTATATATTATGTCCTACTTAGAAATCTTTAAATAATTCAGGACCTATCATGGACTGCATATAGATGACTCATTTTGCCTCCTATTGCTCTAAGTCCACTCCATGGATGTGAGATGCAGCTGTCCCAGGACACAGCAGCACATGATAATGTAAAACAGGAAGCAGAATATAAAGTTTCTAGCCAAACTTAAATTGGCAAAGTTTAATTATCCCACTGTACAACAAGGTACTGCCCTCACCTGGTCTGCTACTTTGTTTGGATAAAGGCCACTAACGATCCCTTTTCACCAATGTGATTAAGACCTCAGATCTAAGTTTCACTGGACCCTCGACACTCCCTTCCAGAGCTCTGACTCAAACAAAAAAGCGTGCCTCTGAATCACTCACTATAACCATGGGCACCTTCACATCAGGGAGGTATGCAGCAGGGGCTGCTGTCCAAGGGAAGACCTGTATGAATACACAGGAGTTCCAAGGGAATATCATGCATGTGGAAGGAGACAGAAGGGACTCAGAGAAAACATAGGTCTACTGGAGAAACAGCAAGAAACAAACAGCTAAAGGGAGAGTTAGTGGGGATGGAAAGAAGGGCTGAGATAACCCAGAGAAATAAACCAGCAGAAAGCAAAAGCTTTGCCGACAGTGCCAGAGCAGCCTGGTCATGCCTGTTCCAACAGTACTGCAGAAATAAATGCCTGGCTCCGCTGTGGGAAAGGCAACACCAGGAGCCTTATTACAGAGGAATGTTGTGCTGACACAGCACTGCCAACAGGGAAGCCTGAGATGCCCCTGCCTCGTCAGCCTTCTGGATAATGACCCGTCATGCGGCCCCAGGAATTACCTGCAGATCATCGTAGAGGCTGCCACTGAGGTACATGTCACGCAGGGGCATGTCCGGCAGCTTGGCACGTAGGAAGCTGCGCAGCTCAGCACAGATATCCACGGCTGCCTGCTTGGCCCGGGCCTGCTCATCCGCTGGGATAGCCACCTTCCTTCGGTAATAAGCAAAAAGCTTTTCTTGCAGAGACAGGCGAAGGCGAGATTTTTTCAGCTCCACTTGACTCCTCTTGGCAGATGGCTTGGGCTTTGTGGGTTGGAAGAAGTCTGCAAGACAGAAGGGAAACTGTTGATGCTCTACAGTGTCTCACCATGAAGAAAATCTGCAGCGCAAAGTGCAGCCTCTGAAGTCTCAAAAAGCTTTTAGCGGACATTTTGCATGCTCTACACAGGTACCAGTCAAAAGGGAGGTGCTGAGAAACTTCAAAAGATACTACTACAAGCAAAAAATCAGATGAAAACAAGTTACTAGATTTGGAATTTAGCCAGAACAGACTAAGATTACTTCCTTGCGCATGATGTTAATGGTTATGTGGGCAGCAGCCCAGTTCAATTTCATCAAAAATTCAGCACTGTTACCAGTTCAGAAGCTCTCAGCATGATGCCAGACCAGTGGATGAGACACTCTTCAACAACCATCACAATCTCATTAAGTTTTTAACATCATAATGGATTTTTACAGATTATCAGTAAAACCCAGTCCTGACTAGGGAATAAGATCAGAGAAGATCACATCACCATGTAATGAAATAGTTGTTAGGAGCCTGACCAACACTTACCAGGACGATGAGGTGACAGACCCTGGGGCCAGCAGAGCTCAGGCAGTCATAGCCACAAACTCAAACTTCCCTCAAGCTTTCACTGACATAGGACCCACTCTTAGGCACAATACAACGCTTCATGCTGCCACCCGCATTATTAAGCGGTGTCTAACCTGCACACATTCTCTAAGCCCCTTTTTTTCTGACTGGCTTCCTAAAGAAATGGCAGTGTTTCCATCTATCTTTCAGAAATCTTTTAATATGGACCAAGAATTTCAGAGGTTATCAATGAGAATTACAGATCTAAGAGGTCTTTGGAAGGGCTCTAGTACCTAACGGGTGCAGGAGAAACCCCAAGCCAGTGGCCCCATTAAAGCAATCGGCTGTCGCACAGCTGTTCGACAACAGGCATTTGGCCAGGCAGCACATGCAGAATGGCTGACCAAGCTGCACACAAACACATCTCGCCCAACCTCAGCAGCTGCTGTCTCTTGTCCCACTGGAGGCTTTGGACAGATCTGAGGTTTTGTGTGAAAAGCAAATGGCCCACAAAACCACAGGGAACCAGACTTCATTGCCTGCTCATGAAACAAAAATCCCTTATTTTTCCATTTTAAGTCAACAATGCAAGACACCATCATCAATGGTTGTATTCCTTAATTCTCATCTTTGGGAATTCTGATCAAATGATCTAGACCCCATTTAACACAGCTGCCTAGCTCTGCCTAATCCTCAGAAGAAAATCCGTTGCCACCCTGAACCTGACTTTCCTTCAGAGAATCTGGAAATCAAGTTGAAAGCTTGATCCTAGTTTTTATTTTAAATCTCCAAGTATATATCTCCTGAAGTGACCGGGGACAGAAAATAAAATCAGTGAGAAAAAACAAGCAAACACATAGAACACTGAGAGACTCTAAATTACTTACTATCCCACCCAGAAGGAGAATTGCAGGTCACATTTCATTGCCTGTTGAAGACTAACTTAGTGATAAACAGCACTAAACAGGCAAACAGCATTACAGAAATTATTAGGAAAATGGTAAAAATAACATTGAAAATCCTGTTATAAAATGCCAGTACATTCACAATTGATGTACTCCCCTCTTAAAAAAAGAAACCAAAACACCACAAACAAACTGGAAGGGTCCAAAAAAGCAACAAAGAGCTTGAAAGGAATGGAATGACTTTTTATCAAGAAAGACTGCCCAGGTAAGTATTCAGCTTGAAAGACAAAAGACTGAGGGAGAATACAGCTCAAAACCGTAACAGGAATGAAGAATGCAAACAGACAACTATTATTCACTACTTTCCAATCTGACTTTAATTCTTGAAGTTACCAATAGACTTGCTTAAAAGAAAATATCAGAACCCTTAGCTAGGTGGAGCATTCTCTTTCCTGTGATCCTTTAAATGAATACAAGGTTTACGGGCCTGGACAACTCTGTAATGCAGAAGTATGCCCCTGCTCCTTACCTGTGTCTGCAGCAGAAGGATCAGTGGGAAGGGTCTGCAGGGAACGGCTGAGGCTAGTCTTCATGTCCTGGGTCAGTAAGCGTGAAGAGGAGCCCAGCCAGTTTGGCTCTTCCCAGCTCCTCTTTCCCGACTGGCTCAAGCGAGTGGGGCTGCTGGGAGCACTGATTGCCCGGTCATACATCTAAAGCAACATCAGCAGGCACAGTTTGAGTCGTTAAGAGCCTATCACTTGCATTTTACCCAGCCTAGCACCAGCATCCTGGGGGCTTTTCCCATCCCCTCTTTCCAGCAGCACGGTGCCTCCATGCTCACCCGTTTGACAGCCAGCGTGGCGATGCCCAGCATGGCAGCTCCACCCACACCCAGCACAAGCCGAGCATTGGACAGCACGAAGTCAATGGCTGTGCCGATGCCGTTGTCATCTTTCTTCCCTTTGCGCTGCCCAGCGCCCGCCATCTCACCTGAAAGGAGCAGAAGCATTAAACAAACAGGTCAAAACACACAACCCCAATGGTTCACTCCCTTCTCCTCCATCCCACGCTCACAGCTCTTGGGCTGTTAGCACAGAGCCATAGGAAGGGACTACCTAATTCTGCAGCCTCTTTAATTATCTTCCTTCTAAAAGCTGCTTATTCTCAGACACATGATAACAGTATTGACCAAGCTCTGCAATGACAGCGTTTCTTTTGCTTCCAGCTCTGTTTATAACCTGGAGAAAGACATCCCAGATTTGATGCGGGGCTTCTAATCATCAAAGCAGGGACCCTACAAAGATGCTGAGAAGGACTCTTCCTCAGGGACTGTAGTGATAGGACAAGGGGTAATGGGTTCAGACTTACTCAGGGGAAGTTCAGCTTAGATATAAGGAAGAAGTTCTTTACTGTGACAGTGGCAAGGCACTTAAATAGGTTGCCCAAAAAAGTGGTAAATGCTCCAACCCTGGCAGTGTTCAAGGCCAGGCTGGACATGGACTTGAGCAAGCTGGTCTAGCGTGAGGCATCCCTGCCCATGGCAGGGGGTTAGAACTACATGATCTTAAGGTCCTTTCCAACATAAACCATTTTATGATTCTATAACTGTGCAATCACCTGATGCTTTTTAGGAAAAAAAGGAACATCTGCGCAATATTTTGCAATAAGATCCTGTATATTATGTAGAACTCTATGACCGTTCAGGTCTTTTAAACCTGGGCTTCTCAAACAAAGCATGGCGCTTTTTATGCTAATTTATTTTCTTATCCCAATGCATGTAGTTTTGCTCACAGACAAGGCAATGCAGGGATGGTCAGCTGCTTATCCATAACAAATCAGGAGCTTCAGAGAATCCACTCCCAGAATCAGTTTTTGAACAACGAACCTTAATGTTTTCTTACACACGTACTTTTGTTTCCCACTTAACCTCATCTTGATGTTTAACTTTAAAGAGTCTCCCTGGCCAACGACATGTGTAAAACACATTTTGCCACCACGATACCCATAGATGGATCCTCAGCCAATTGGCATGAAAACACCACGAAACTCTCACAATCTGAATCAAGCCTGTTCTCTAAGCCACTGCCAAAACCCAAGCTACAACCTCAGTACGAATGAACCAGGATGAACCAGGAACCCAGTCACTCTTCATCCCTAGGCAGACAAAATGCACTTTCACAAAGGTAACTGTAACGGCAACACAAAGAACACGGCTGTATCATCGTAAATGACCTACCTGTGACCTAATGCATTTGTAAGGAGAACAGGAGAGCCCTCCTGCTGCGCCTCTGAAGGCACCTTCCGGACTTCTTCAAGGCAATGGTGGTCAGGGTGTGTTAATCATCTCTTTCGGTTGGCGAGGGGACATGGAAGAAGGCAGTGGGGCCAAAAGGAAGGATAGGGACTGTCTAGACCAGGCCCCCGAGCTTGCTCTGCAGGAAAGCTTGCCCCTTCTCCAACTGCCTTTCCTTGTCCTCCAGCCGCTGCAGCCCCCGGTTCTTGCGGAACTCGCGGCGGATGAAAGCCAGGTAGAAATCGCGGTCGGTGTAGCGCAGCTCACGACCCTGGCGCAGCAGAGCGCGGTAGAGGCTCAGCACAGCCTGCCGGGACCACGCTGCCATGGGGGATGTTCGCGGGGGACGGCAAACCTAGAGAGAAACGACCCCGGTCAGCTTACCCTCCCAGAGGGCCGGCATCGCCTAACGGCCCGCCGCGGATAACGGGCTGATGGGGCCCAGCTGTGGGCCCCGCACCGGGTTGTACCCCATTGTCCCCTGAAGCCCGGGTCCCTCACGGTAACCGCTGCCCACCGGCGGGCCCCACCGCTGCCGGCCTCCCGGCACCGCTCCCGGGGTCACCCACCAACATGGCCGAGCCGCTTCCGGAGCACGACCCCGGCCTCCGCCAATCATCGAGAGAGCTCGCCGGGACCCAAACCGTCCGTTCCGGCTGCCGCGGCTGCGGAACGGCGCTGGCTCCCCCTACCGGCCTGGCGCCGCTCAGCGCTTGCCGCCGTATGGCGAGCGGGAGGGGACGCTCCGCGCTGCGAGCCCACGCCGGGAGGCTGCCCCCTGGCGGCGGGGAGCGGGACTGCCCCCATCCCGGTACCGGTTGCGGTTGGGTCCGGGGCGGGCTGCGCTCGAGGGGACCGCGTCCCTCAGGGGGTGACCGCGGCCCTCAGGGGGTGACCGCTTCGTGGTGAGGCGGCGGGGACACCCCGAGCGGCTGTGGGGAGGGCTGAGGGCACACGGTGCGGCCCGGAGGGGCCCCGGCTGGCCGGGACAGAGCAGCCGGGCTGTGCTGCCATGGAGGGTCTCGTTAGCAGCCTGGGCTTCGTGCGCTGTGGTGAAATGGGCTGGGTTGTTGGCCTTGGCTGCTCTGTGTGCCCTCAAGCGCGCTTCCCGTGGGCCGGGACAGCGCTAATGGGGCTTTTCCATTCGTTGATCAGGATCTGCCAGGCCTAAATTGCCGTCAAACGGCCTCGTGTGAGCAAGGGGGGCTCAGCACACTGCAGCAGCGCGTCAGCATCCACGGCACAGGCTGGTGTGGTCGCTGCTGGCTGCCCATGGTCGAGTGGGGTAAGTAGAGCAAGTTTCTTCGGTTCTTCAGTCTGAAGGTACCTCCGACTATCCCGATGGCTTTTGCTGAGTAACTAACCAAAGTCAAGCTCCTTATCTTCACCTCCAAGGAGCCCCAGGACCTGGTCTGGAAGTGTCTAGGGCTCTGGGAGAAGGGCAGTAGTTGGCAGCCTCTTCAGGGTCTGCCTGAGGAGATGGAAGGAGCCTCCCAAAGCCAGGGCCTTCTGCCCCTCTGTCAATGTGCTAATCCTCCTTTTCCATTCTTGCCTCCTCTACCTTATTGCTACTCTTCAGAGTAATGATTCTTCCTTAGGCACCTCCTCCTCCTCCCCAGATCCTACCAAAATCACCGCGTGTGTCATACCTTCTCTGGTGGAGAGGGTGAGAGAAAGAGCAAGCTGTGTGTGACAGAGGAGAGCCACATCACTTCATGCACTTCTCATGCATCAGATCTGACAGTGATAGAATTGAACGGGAAGAAAAACAGAAGCTCCGGACTGGCTCGGTCTGTGCCAATCTCCTTTTGTTCATTTCCTTTCCGAGATAAACAACCCCAATCATCTTGATCTCCCTTTGTGAATGAGTTTGCCATGCACCTAATCAGCCCTTTCTGAGAAAGGCGTACTTGAACTGCAGACAGTATTCCCAGAGAGGCCACACTAGTGATTTACATAATAGCATTATCATATTTTCCATATTATTCTCCCCTTATTCCTTCTGCATGCTAATATTTTGTGTGTGCTGGGTTGGTTTTTGGTCTTTTCTTTTAAGCTGCAGCTACTCACAGAACCAGGGCTTGTGTGACATCCAGATCCCTTCCTGAGCTGCTAGAGACCATCTGGAGCTTTGTAATACTTACGTGCGATTTGTTTTCTCCTGTCTGACTTTGCACGTGCCCAGTTAAGCCTTGGCAAACGTCGTGTTGCCCATTTGCCACATTTGTGCTTTCACTTACAGTCCTTTCTGAGCTCCTCAAGAGTCCATAGCTTTGAGTCATCTCTTAAAAATGTTTGGTATATTGCTCATCTTTGTTTCCAGATCATCAGTTCATATACTGAGCTCTCCAGGACCTCGGAGGCAGCGCTCGCATTCCCTACCCTTCCGCC
This sequence comes from Loriculus beryllinus, assembly GCA_039877255.1. Taxonomy (NCBI): domain Eukaryota; kingdom Metazoa; phylum Chordata; class Aves; order Psittaciformes; family Psittacidae; genus Loriculus; species Loriculus beryllinus. The sequence continues at coordinate 18,394 of JBCJKH010047726.1, read as the reverse complement.
AGAATGAAAATCCATCTTTGAACCTTCCTCCCAGCTTCCTGCCTCCTCTCCGGGTTGTTGATCCACAGAGATACTTCAGTCCTCACAACAAGGCTCTGTCACCTCTGGGCGCAGGTGTGCCAATGAGCCCAGACCCACAGCTCAAGTCTGGATCAAAACCCGCGCCGCTACGTGCAGCAGACCCCTGATGCACTCACAGATCTGATCCTCTCCTTGCTGCCCTGCCACTATGGCAGCCTAGGGCTGCAGGCCTCCACAGGCTTCCCCTCCCCAGCCTGGTCCCCTTGGATTGTGCCTGTTTTAGTGGTTTTCTTTGTTCCCCCCACCACCAGGCTGGCTGCCAGCTCCTGGGCCCCTTGCCAGCAGCTTTGTGTGCGTGTTGTGGACTCCTCCAGCCACTGCCCTAGCCCACCCCGAGGACCACTCACTGTGCCCACTTCCTGATGTGTTTCTCAACCTGGTCAGCTCCTCTGCTGACCCACCGCATGCATCCATTCTGATGGGGACCCAGGCAGCATCCCCAAAGTCCTGCCACCCAATTGGGATGCTATCCCTGCTGCCCTGTTTCCTGCAGAGCCTATTGCCTGACGGCTTCTTTGCCCATCACCCCACTGGGAATGGGATGCTCCCGTGACTCCAGCTTGTGTCCGTGCAAGAAAGGGAATTTACTTGCCCCTATGGGGTGAGGTGCAGGCGGAGACAAGGGAACACAGCTTAGCTGTGCACCTGGAGAACAATAACGGCCTTTGTTTCCCCAAAGGACTAAGTGATCTTGTGAAATACCAACAGCAGCACGGGTGACAGGGCACAATAACCCATGTTTTTACCCGGCGTAAGGCACAGACACATCCCTCCATCCCCTGCCTCCCTGGGATCCTCTGGAGCCGCCACTCCTCTGCCTATGTTCTCATGCTTGCAGCCAGTCTTCCTCTTCAAGAGCCTTCTGCAATGGGCTCTGATGGCCACCGAAAGCAGCAGCCACCTCTGAGCCCAGCTCGCTGTCTCTGCTCTTGTGAGTCAAGTGCCATCCCCAGGGCTTCCCATCACCCATTTTGAGAGGGCAGGACCATTCCAGCAGGGAGTAGGGCATCCCCTGGGCAGCAGGGAGGTGAGCATGACCTGCAGAGCAAATGGCATCTTGGAGGGGCTCTGCTGGGTCAGGAAAAAAGCTGTGCTTGGAAACAGAACTCTGGCATCTTACAGGAGCCAGAAAACAATCCCAAAACGTGAGGGAAGATGGGTAGTGACTCACAAATGCCATCTGAGCTTGGGCTTCATACCCTTAATATTTAGAAGTAAATGGACATGGCCAGAGGCCTTTTGCCTGTCGAACTGTTCAACAGCTCTTCCTTGCATTGCAGTCCTATTTCTTTACTTTTTCTCAAGCAATTACGAAGAATAATGGCATTCAGGCTCCTGCTTTCCAGTTGCAATGAGCCAGGAGGGGCAGAGGACCAACGGTGGCTCTGGTGGCACCTTTCAAAGGACATTCCTGACTCAGAGCAGAGACCCACATTTTAGTAACAGAGAGTAACTAGCCACACTTAGGGTGTATTTTTGCCAGGGAGAAAGAAAGGAAAGGTTCCCACCTGTGCTGCTGCTGAAGTGGGGCTTTTCAGCTCCCCAGCCTCCAGCCGTGCAGTGCAGGGAGCTGCAAACGCTGGCAGTGGTGAGTGGTCTCCTGTTCGATGCAGAGCTGCTGCCCCTGCGAGGGTCTGCACTGATGGTCACTGAGGAAGCTCAGGTTTATCACCTAACAAAATGCTGCTGGGGTGTTTTTGTCATTGGTCCTCGTTCACCTTCATTCTCAGCACAACTCCTGTTTCTTCATCCAGATTTCTCTGTGGCTGGGTTTGTTCAGGACCTCTTTTTATTTATTGCCCCTCCTTCCCAATTTTCAGTGTGCACCAGCTGCTTGCTGCAGGTTTCCAGAGCCATTCAGAGACCCTGTTTTTGTGAGCGCTGTTATCCTTGCAGTTTTGCATCACTCTGACAGCCTCGTGGGCTTTCTGCAGCAGAAGCGTCTGCAGAGAGCTGAGAGCTTGCAGCTGGTGGCACCATTCCCCCCTGAGCAGGGGTCCACGTGCTGACCCCAGGCTTTGTGTGCTCCTCCACCTGCTGCATGCTGCAGTGAGGTCCTCCCAGCATGAACATGGGATTCAGTTTGTGTAAGGGGTATCTGGACCCTTAGCATGATGTGGGCTTTGGTCCCATGTGTATACATACAGCCTGAGAAGAGCAGAGCTGCTATATCTTGCTGCTTCTCTTCTTCTTCTAGGTGAAAGCACCTATTGCATGTCTTGTGCCATTAAGTCACGGGCGCTCAGATTTATTTCTGTCTCATTTGGGGAAATCTGTCTGGTTTTGGTTCTGCAATAGTTTGACAGTCACTTCTGGGTAACAGTTTGAGTCAAATGCTTTAAAAACACTGAGAACCAAACAGAAGTGGGTAAATGTTTTCTACATTCTTTTATTTTTGTGTATGTGCCTGGTTCTTACTAAGTGTCTGGGGGGAAAAAATAAAAAAGATATGAGTGATGATTTGTTGCTCTCTCTTTGGAAAAGGTCCAGACTGTAGAACAGGGCTAAAATGCCAGGAAAGAGTTTGCTGCATAGAAGCAGGCTTATAATATTTGATTTTATGCGTTCTCTGGGTAACATATTTTCTTTGAGATCCCGGAGAAGTCATTTCAGATCTTTATTCAGCACAGCCTCCTTGGTCTTCTTCTCAGTTTTCCTTATTTTTAGAAAGGTGAAGTGTGGTTCCCAAATTAAATCGTTACTGGGATGGACTCCAGCCAAGAAGATCCACGATTCAAGCCATAAGGCACAAGAAACATAGGAGCAAAACAATGGAGTTTTATTTTGCATTTCATTTGGCAGGGTGAGGAGAGAGATGGCCCTGAAAGATTTGTATTCTTACATAGCTCTAATGAATTTCAAAAGATGGTAATGACTGTTTTATCTTCTCGCCTTGCTTAAGAAATAAAAGCACACCCAAAAACACTGGAAGTCAGAACTGCCAAGTTTTCCTTAGTTCCAAGTAAGGGTTTGTGTTTGGTGCTCTCAGGAATGCTTACAGTAGCATTAGCTGAAGTGGACTGATCCTTTACCCTTTTGCTGAACGTGCTTGTCCCTGCTGCAGCTACAAAGGCAAAGCTTGTGGCAGCCTGGCCCCAAGCCAGGCTCCTCTCCCCAGCGTCCATGCGTTACATCCCTTGTGTCAGCCTCTCAACTCAGTGACCTGGACCACTTTCCCTGGATGGGACAGTTCTGCATGGCTCCTCTGAGGCTGGTTTGCTCTGCAAAGCTGCTACAGGGTGAAGGTCTAACACAGCCAGGGTACGAGCGTGCCCATGAGCCACAGAAACATGTGCCAGTGCCAGGAAACAAGAATATGCCTCCCTTCAACCGTGGCTGTGGCCAGATCTTCTGTGACGCGGCACTGTGGAAAGCAGGGCAGCTGGTGCCTGGAGCTGGGGGCACGTGAGCATGAAGCCATTTGCTGGTGACGCTCTCCAGGGCTGGGGTGACTCTGTCCCTGGCTGCTCCATGGGCTGCCTGCCAGCCAGGCGGGACCTCACTGCCTCCCCCACTGAGCCGCTAAAGCAGCGAGATTCACAAGTAATGATATTCAACTGAACTAATAATTAAAAATTAACTGTCCCTGCTAAACAGCATATTAAGCTGTGCCCTTAGACTGGGAACAAATGTATCCGAGCAACGAACACAAACAGCCAGCAAGCCAGGCTCTTGGTATCCCCCTCTCCAGCTTTCTAAAAGGTGCTGTAAGCTTATATTGAAGTCAGTTAGTTTCCAAGCACCATGGTGTTTTTGCAACAGCATGTCCTTTCCCTGATCAGCTAACCTGCTGCAGGCATTGATGTGGAATCAGCCAGAGCCAGCCCCTCTGGAAACCAGCCAGAGGGCCTGACACTGACCTGGTCTGCACCGAGCACTGGTGCGCTGGGCATCCTTGACATGCAGTGAGAGCTCGGGAGAAACAGCTTATTCCCAGGTAGGTCATGCTAGAGCATCTCTCCATGTCACACGTGTTGGGGTACTGAAACTCTGCAAAACACATGGGATTTACTTGGAATTGGATGGCTTGCACACTCCTGGCTCAACACGGTCTTAAGGCTCCATTTCCATAACCAGAGCGCATGCACCAAGACCCCTTTTGATGTCTTGAGGGACTCTCCAAGGCATGGTATGTAAGGCTGGTGGTGGAGCCTCGTGTCCCTCTCACCCAGCTGACTGTCAGCACTGAACCTGCAAATGAGGGTCTCTACCGCAGACTGGTTTATGGGAGATTGAACTCTTTGCTCACAGAGGAGCTGAGCTTCCACAGCAGAAGCTTGGGCTTTCCAGGGAAAAAAGACCTGGATTCTCTCAATGCCTTTTTTTAAAGCCTTGCAAGAAACTCAAGAAATGCCATTTATATTTCTTCTTAAAATAATGTAAGTGCCAGTAAAAGATTTCATGTTGGAGGCAAGAAAAATAACATGGGAGAACCTTCTAACCTAGTCAGTTCTCATCTCTTAAACCGTCTCAGTGAATTATCATTGGCCTAAGCTTATACTCTTCTCTTCCTCTCTTGAAAAATTTGAAGTTCAGGCATTCTGGCAATCATCTATTTTTAGATTATCCCCTACTTGGGCACAAAAATACAGCAATCACTAAGAACATTAAAAATTCTTAATAGAAAATTTTAATTGCTAATTTTGGGTAGCATGTTTATTCCAGGCCCTTTGTTCCAGAGACAGAAGTGGCAGAAGGATATTAAGCAATGCACAGTGCAAGTCTCAGGCTTGATGGAGACCCTTCCCCAAGAGGAGAGCTGAAAACATCAGGCTGATGTTGAAGAAAGAAAGAAGAGGGAATGTGCTGGATCTAATGAGTATAAGGAAATAACCTATGATGTTTACAGTCACTATCTCTAAATGGGATGGGGTAATGAACCTGAACTACAAGACACTCGAAAAGGTGAAAAGTAGAAGAGCCATCAATGGCACGTGAGCTTGTGAAAGGCCATTTCCAAAGGCACTGCTGAGGCCAGGTTCTTCGGAGGATTCAGAGCAGGACCAGCCTTTGATACTGAGTAATGGGAACAGCCAAAATTACATTAGACAGGTTTTAAAATAAGGTAAAACAAGGTCACGTTCTCTCGTGAATTGTGCCCAAAGTCAGACACCAGAGAGACGCTTTTGCAGTGGAGAGGTTTAATCTGGGGCTCCAGGGTTTCCACAGCTCTACTTGAAAAAGTGGATGCATCCAAAGGAGGGAAGAGGGCCACAAGGGACCATTTCATGAGTGCTGATGCTGATTCCCACATTAACTAGCTCTTCTGAGAGCCGCTTGGCAGCCATCATTTCCCACTCATGTGCCTTTATGCGCTCATACTTGCACATTACGCAGAAGATTAAGTCTGACCTGGACCCACAAAAGCAGGAATCACTCCCCAGACCAGCCAGGCTCCCCCTCACAACCTCCTTCCTCAGGAGCAGAGCCTTGCCAGGGTGGGAAGCAACCTCCCTCACCTCATTTTCCAGCCCACCTTATCAGAAATAAAAGCTGCCACACACACACACAACATGGTTTCCTTTCATACTTTTGTAAAGTTTTTATTTTTTATTATTATCTCCTCCTTTTAAGCATCCCTTTAAGGGTGAAATGAAGTCCAACCATTTACAGAGAAAATGATTTCAGAATGTACATTTGATTTATCCTTACAAAAAGTCCATTATTACTTGCTGTTTATAAATTACAGAGTGGAAAGGAGCTTTGCAGATGCTCTTATTTTCTATTTGATTTTATTTTTGGCAAGTCCACGCATTCCTTTGCCAAAGCAGGGTGTTCTGGAGCCACCCCAGGGGCAACACCACCAGTAGGGTCCAGGTGGACCACAGGCTACCTCCGTGATGAAACTTCATCATCATCCACACAGGAAGGAAAAAAACAGTGGTTTGAATTCTCAGTCTCAGAGTATTTCACATCCCTTCTTAATCCATTATCTGTAGTCCCCAAAGCTTTAAATGTCAGTGTATTGCATTAGAAACAGCTCTCCTTTCTTGGTGCTGGATCTGAGCCCCTCCTGCCACCCCCTTACCTCCAGCTCCCCCTCTCTTTCCATAATAAGAGCCAGTTTTTCCAACGTCTTAGAAATCAGAGCGATGATTTTTTGGGAGGGGTGGAGAGAACACAATAATGGAGGGATTCAGGATCCATTTTCCCATTCACTTCCCTTCTTTCTTGCCATGGATTGAGGTCAGTGAAGCCAGGATGAGCCATCCCTTCCCTCTTCACCACCAGTGTTCGCTAATAGGACCAGGAGTGACCCTGGACAGGTATCTTCACAGTGCAGAGGCATAGCAGCCACAGAGATTGCTGGCAGGAGCTGGGAGACAGGGACAGAGCCTGGGAGATATTCAGGAGGGGAAAAGACATTGCCATCCCACAAGGACACACCAAGGAGCGCAGAGGGGAACAGATACCCGTTCTGCTCTGACACTCTCCCTCCACCCCAACTTGTACAATACCCAGAAGCCACAAGGTACCCTTGTTTACCTGTCAGGACATAAGAGCAGCTTGGCCTGAGCTGCATGACAGCAAACACCTCAGGAGGACGCAGGGATCAGAGAAAGCGACAGCAAGAGTAGACAGGAGTGTGTTTTCCTTCACACCAATCACACAGGCACAAAAACATTCCATCTTTTCTGTCTGTCACTTGGGTATGGCATTACACCAGCCCTTCAGAAGGGCAAAGACAGCCAACCTGCCCTGTTCCCTTTGCTTTAGCAAGCTCACCTGCTGCAGGTCCATCAAGCCCATGTCCTCTCCTTCACTGCAGGCAAAAGAGGAAGATGACTTCCCTGGTCCAAAGCCACGCATAGGCACAAAATCCCTTTTTTAGGTGGGAAGCACAAAGAAAGGCAAGAACAGAGATGGGCAGACAGAAAGAGCAAGGCTTGGGAGTGTCACACACTGCTTCATCTACTACCTGGCCCTTCTTTGCACCAGTTAATTTGAAGGTGGGAAGGTTTTGGGGAAGAAAATCACAGAGGCTGAAGAGAGCTGCAGGGAAAAGCTGGTGATGCTTTTCCTCCCTCCAACATGCCAAAGGGACAGTGGGCATGTGTCTTAGCTGCACATGGCTGCAACAGCCAACAGACACTGGGCTCTGGTGGTCTGATCCCGGTTCCAGTGCATGGGCAGGACAGAGTTTTCTAGTCCTTCCTTTCTCAAACCTGAGGACCTGGTTCAGACAAAATCAAGGAGCCTCAATGCTCATCTCAGAGTTCAGCACTGGGAAATGCAGATCCAATACAAACCTGCCTTCTCTGCTGCTCTCACCACCCCACAGGGGTTCCTTCCCTCTTGTGGAGGTTGTCTGAGAGGGTGGTTGACCCCCTGAGCACTGGTTACAGATGAGACAGCACAGCAGTACAGGCAAGGCTGGACAGAGGGCAAACCACCATCTTGGGAAATCATCGTGCAAAAGTCAGCTTGCTAGTACCCATACCCTCCAGGGACAAGAAGGAAGATTTTAATGACAAGCACTCTAGTTCCCTAAATATAATAAACACAGGGATAGCCAGACAAACTAGATAGAAACATTGACTGGATTGGCCTTAAATCAAAAAGTGCTTAAATGACTCCTGAGAAACAAAAAAGAATGCATTTATCTGTAAAGCCCCTTCCTCCCACCACAACAGAAGTCTGTTTTATATTTAATTTCCTAATAATAAGGAAGTGAGTAAGTCCAGGAGGAGGACAGGGCCAGAGTCCTGCAGAAGAGCCCCAGCACTGCTATTCCAGCAGGACCTTCTGCTTCTGCACAAGGGGGCAGAAGGGAGAAGCAATTCAGAGGGAAAGATGGAGAATGATGGAGCTAATAATGGAGGAGAGGCAAGAGAAGGCAACAGGCTATAGTTCAAGAAGAGGAGATGCAGATATTGCAGGCGTGGGATCATCTAGACCTCCCAAGATAACTCAGCAATAAAACAGTGACGTGCAGTGCACTAAAGATCTACAAGGATGCCTACTAATGGGAAGGGCTGCTCCCACTATAGAAGAAAACAAGATGCAGCCCTAGCACACATGCACTTTAGCTCCTGCTTCATGGGGCTCTGCTGCTGCCAAAACACCCATGCACTGCTTTGTCTTTTGCTGTCAGCAAGGCCTGCCATTGGGCTTGTGTTGTCACTTAGATAAAGCAAAGCCAAAGGTCGGAGAGTAGACCTCGGGCTCTTTTGCAAGAGTGAAAATGAGAAACAGCTCCTCCCTTCCATACTTTTCTGCTACTGAATCTCGGCAGCTAACACACACCTGCTCTCCTCTGGCTGCCCCCAGGGAAAGCACGTTCCGCTTGTGCCGCAGCCTCAGTGCTGCATCTTGTCCAGTGTAGGCTCCTCCTTTGCCAGCTTGGTCCCCATTTCTCTATCATCTCTCTACACTAAACACCTCCACACAGCTGCTTGGCACAAGGACCCCATGATTCTGAAAGAAACTCTTCTGCTGTATCAACAAAGCCACAGCTTCCCTTTGGGGAAAGAGCATTCTGCCTTCCAAAGCTGCCCTCCACTCAGTTCCCAAAGGAGCTCTGCTACCTGTGGGAAAGACACAGCATGAACAACAACAACAGGAGGATCTTTTTCACCTAAGTAGGCATTATAGCACATGAGATGTGGAAGGAGCTAAGGTACACTTCATCTCAGTTTGATCAGAAAAAGATGTTTGTCTTCATTCTGCTCCAGTCTTGGTCTTATTTGGCAATCAAGTTATTTTTGTTGATGCTTTTCACTGCTCTAAAGATGGGAATAGGAAGGAAAAAGAGAGAGATACAAAGACGGGAATTAGGCACAAGGGTGGGAATGGGCTGGACAACACAGGAATGTGGAGCCCTGATGGGGTGAGTTAATGGCAATGGAAACCCTCCTGCTTCAGCACAGCTGGCCTGATTTCAGGGTCACTCCTCCTTATGCCAACATTTTCCTCCTCTTTCTCCTCCTATGATCCTCACTTCTCTGCTTGGAACATGAGCTGGTCTTTCCACTGCAAGGCTAATAGAGCAAGTTCATCATGTTTGTCACCCTCTGCCTGCTACAGCCCAGGCACTGGGCACCCTGTCAACCCATCTGCTAGGGAAGGGTGGTAAGGGTGGAGACATAGATCTGCCTCCTCAATGAGCTGAATCAATTCGATGACAGCCAGATACTGACTGTACCCGTCACTGTTAAGTACTAGATAAACATCCCTGCTCCTCTGTATGGTCTTGTCTGCATGGCCCAGGCGACACACGCTCTCCAGATAGCATCACGGTCCCAAAAGAGTCTCTGGGCCTAGGGTGAGTATGCCCATGGCTCCATGAGCACCCTCACACCTGAAGAGCAGACAGATGGATCCTGTGCCTTGGCAGGCTCCGTGTTTCCCCACAGCACCCATTGCTGACTCAGAGCTTTGCCCTTCTCCTCTCCCTTTTACCCCACAGCAAGAAGGAACAGCCAACACATGTAAGCACCAACCCTGCAGCAGGCACAGCCCACAAGGCTGCAGAGACAGCCAAAGAGGCACACAACAGTCCCATGTGTTTTAGCACTGCTCTGCTATGAATTCCCAAAAAAGTCTTCCATGCCAAGATGGAGATTGCAGCTCCAAGATCCCCCCATTTTCTAAAAGCACACATACCCAAGCCCAACTCTGTCCCCTTCCCTTTCAGTACTGGTAACGAATGCCCACGTGCATACCAAAACCATGCATGTTAGCACTCATGCACACAGGAAACCATGCACTTGTAAACATACACTCCCACTGTCTGATTAATTCCCCTGCAGCTTGTCCCAGCCCCAGTAGAAGCACGTACTGCAGGGAAGATGCTTCCGTGCCTGTGGGCCAAGCCAGTGCAGTGTTGTTGGGGCAGGGGTGAAAAAGGAATAATAAAAAAAAAAGAATAATAATTAAAAAATAAAATAAAATAATCTTTTTCCTCTGCTTCCTGTCTGCCTGCTCCAGGGCTGGTAGAGCATCGGGGCAAGATAGAGCCCAGGACAGATGCACTGAGCTGCGTCTTGGGGAGAACACCTTGGAAGCAAAGGATTTCCCTTCTCCAAAATACTCTTTGAACACGGAGGTATACAAAAAATAAACGCATACTGAGATGCTCTTGCACATTCACTCATCCAAAAAATGCCTGTGACACACATCTGCACACGTGACCGCTCACATTGGTTTGTGCCTGCTGACTCACATGCTCACTGAATAGCTCAAGCTTGCATCTGTGCTTGCTCCAATCCACAAAGGACAAGGGTGGACAGGAGCAGCTGCCCACTCTCCCCATGGGACCCTCCCAGCATCCCACTGAGGCAAACCCACCAGCTGGCTGCAGAGGGTCTCCCCAGCCAGGAGGAGAGGTCCGGGAGATGCAAGAAAGCCTTTATCCTACCACCAGAGTAGGTCCCCACCATCTCTCCTCCACCTGCTCATGCCCCCCTCAATATAAGTGTGCCTCCAGGAATCACTCTGGGATGAAGGGAAGAAGAGAAGGAAGGGAGGGAGGACAGAGACCCCAGAGAAATGGCACTTCCCACCCAGAACCAAAGAAAACAAAGAAAGGAACAGATGAAAACACCCGACTCTTTCCCTTTGTTGTGAAGTTCTGATTTCCCACACGAGCCCCAGTGCCCTCACCCAGCACCCTCCACTTTTCGGTAGGGGTTCTCCAACAAGTAGCGGAACCGCTGGTAGTTCTTAAGCAGGTACTTGGGAGCATACATCTGCTCCTTGGGGTCAGCAGGAGGATACTCCTGCGTAGTACCATCAAACCAGCCACCAGTCCGGATCAGCTCCCGGATATAATTGAGGTCTCGTTTATCCTCGTAGTCACCCCAGCGGGGGAAGTCCCCGTTCTGGGCTGACACCAGTTTGAAGTAGATCCCCTCTGGGGTGAAACACCAGGAGCAGTGCCAGCCAGCAAAGTGGAGGGGGCTGCCCAGTGACCACTGCACCAGGATGTGTCCTGTGCTGTTCTCGTACTGCCGAAAGCCAGGCATGGTGTAGTACTCGCGGCGCCGCAGACGGATGCCGTCGGTAGCGTAGACAGCCTGGAGCATCCCCATGGTGCAGCCTGAGACCACCTCCAAGGTGCCTGGTTGCTTCCAGAAGAAGCCATAGAGTGACTTACGCATGTGAAAGGCGAAGGGCTCCGTCCAGCCATCGTAGAGCTTGAGGAAGAGCACGCCATCACGGGCTGGGATCTCATCGGCATCATCGATGATGAAGACATCATCCGGTCGCAGGTTGCGGAGGCGCGAGATGCCATCCCGGGTGAGAAAGGTGCGCAGGTAATCATCGGCAATCCAGCCATCCTGGCGGCCTCCAGGCGGGAAGTGGTCCAGGAAGACGTAGAGCACTTTGTGGCGGATGTAGTCGAAGGAGCCGTTGAGGAGCATCTCACGGAACTTGAGGGGCCGCGGCTCTCCGTAGGCTGTGAAGTTCGACTCGCACACCACGAAGGCATCCACCACGTCTCCCAGCTCGTGGAAGCGGACGTCCAGCAGGTCAAACTCATGGTTGACGTTGATAGCGTTGATGACGCGCCGGGGGACCTCCCGCGGCACGAGGCGGTCCTTGGTGGGCAGGTTGGAGTACTGGACCACGGTGGGGACCCCGCAGCTGGGGCCGTGCCAGCCAGGCAGGCACACGCACTCTACCCACTTGCGCCGCTTGGTCCCACTGGCGCTCAGTGGTTTGCGAGCCGGCCGCCCCGACGCCACGCCATCCGCTCGCTCCTCCAGCCGCCCTCCCACGGGTGGCTTCTCCAGCACCTTGGTGCCTGGTTTAAAGCAAATGCCACCGGCTTTGGTACGGACAAAATACTCTGTTGTGTCTTCTGGCAGCACGAACTCGGCTTTGTGCAGCTCTTCGCTGGCTCTGCTGGGTGGCAGGGGCTGGAGCAAGGGGGAGTGTGAGTACAGGGGTGTGCGGAGGAACTCTGCACCCCCCGGCTCAGGGCTGACCTGAGGTGTGACGGGGGCATTGTTCCAGAAGAAGCTGGAGACAAGGTTGGGACTAAGCGAAGCCAGCTCCCGGGGGAAGGTGACATAGGAAAGGGCCTTGAGGAAGTGCAAGAAGGAGATGAGGCAGAGACCAGCCATGCAGAGAGTCAGAAAGAGTTTATGGCGTCTCATCTTCATCCTGTGGAAAAGCCGTGAAAAGGAAAGTCACATTCAGTAGTTACTGAGGTGTAAAAAGCTTACCACTGGTAGAAAGACAGGCTGGGGATGGCAGAAAGCTGGTCTAAATTCAGCATGCATCTTTGAGACTTGAATCCAAGAATACTCCCCCCCACTCCTGCCATCTCCAGTGGGCTTTTTGCCTCCGCTGCGTTACCCCAAGCGGAACCTCTCCTAGAGGAGTCACAGCCTTATAAACTCACAAAAACAAGGAAGGCACTGGTGACAGGGTAGAAAAATGGGAAACCCACAATAACAGGAATTCATGATCTAGTGAACTCACCGCACTTGGCACATTTGTCCCTATTCATCGATGGAAACAAAATGAATGCAGGCTTCCTCAGACCCTGCATCACCAGGGTGTTGGAGGAGGATGAAGAGAAAGTAGAGAGCAGGAAGGATGAGACAGAGTAGAGGGTACACATCTGAAATGTCTTGAAGTCTTAAAGGACCGAGATCAGCAGCCAGGCTGCCAGAACCAGGAAAACACCTACACTCCCTAGATTATTTCAGTGTTTGCTCAACACACGCCCTGAAAACCACACTTGTTCCTAAGAAATGCTACCCAGGTTCATGTGGGGGACAGGAAACAAAAATAAATGAGATTTTGTCACTTTGAGTCTTCTCCCATCCTTCTCAAGTCCAATGTATTCCAAATGTTGCCCATTGCTTTTTGTTTTGGGTACCAGACACCGAAGGTTTTTTGCATCTGGATCAAGGTATCTAAACCAAACACCTAGCTGTCTCCACTGGTAATATAGTACCATCATAACGGATCCATGTCAGGCCAGCAGAAAACCAGCAGTGCGGAACCTTTCCTTCCAAACAACATGAAACACTGCCTTCATCCTCTCCCTACACCACCTCCCCTCCTCCAGCCCAGGCAGGGAGCACAGAGCTGTTGTCAGGCAGAGAAGTGATTGAAGACTACAATCCAGAAAAAGGGGAAAGGAAAAAACAAGAGAAAGAAAGAAGAAAAAAGTAAGCTCACCCAATGCTTCACCGAGGAAAAGAAGAGACCTTGTCCTCTGCTCTTTAAGGAAGAGAAGGTTGGGGCAAAGGTGGGCAGGAGAACAAGGTCACCAAAAGCTCTTTGCAATGCAGAGGCTGTCCTCTCTTCCCTGGAGCATGAAACCCTCTGTGCAACAGCAGGCAAAGAGGCAGAGACCCTCTCTGAACCCCCCCTCACACACCACACATACCCCATCTACAACATGCTCCCCTTGGCAACTCTCTGCCATCCACCATCCCCCTTCCAGGGCCCAAGTTCCCAAGAGGCACCACATGGCCCATGCCATTACTCACAAACCCTCCATCCGGCGCAGCAATGCCAGCAACTCCTCTGCAGGAGGTGGTTCCCACCCCTGGGGACACAGGGAAGCTGCCCCACACAAAGGCTGTCCTGCTCCCCTGCCCCACGGCTGACATCTGTCCCCAGGCAGTAGCAGAGGGAAGAAGAACCCAGCCCGCTGCCTCTGCTTCAGAGGATATTAAGTAGGATACAGCAAAGTGCGTTTACTGATTAACTTGGAGGGAATATAATACTCAAGTGAAGAACCATAAAGTATTTAGACAGATGGCAACTGCCCAAAAGAAAACATATCTGGCTCTTTACAGATGGCTCTGATGCAGACCTGGGTACAGGGGTTGACCGCGGTTATATCTTACAGCTCAGTGAAAAGCATTCCTGGATGCTTTGTGGTCACCTTTTTAGTGAGAACCACTATCCACCAACACTGTCCTCCATGCTCGGGTGGCAGAGTGAGGAGTCCCACACCAAGCTCTGAAGGGTGGGACTGCAAGCCTGAAGCTGGTGGAAAAGTTACAGCACTGGCATGGGAGAGGAGTAAAAAAAGAAATAAGAAAAAGAGATTGCTTGATCCTATTTGTTAATATTTATTACAGCTTCTTATATACCTTGGCATGGCACAGGTCAGCAGAGAGACAGGGTCCTGGCTTTGCATGCTCCCAGGAGGACATCTTCTCAGGCAGGATGGGAAGAAGTATACAGTGTCTCTCCTCAGGGGCCAAGGCAGGTCCTCACCTTCTGCACCCACCTCTATAGCTCCACAACCTGATCACACACACCTGGTTGTGGCCCAGCTAGCCATAAAGGGGCTGATGTTCCTCTGTTCAAAACCGTAAAGGACCATCTTGGGGCTTTCTGACAAGCTTTCTTCATGGGGGCAAAACAAGTAGCTGCAGAAACCCTCAAAGCATCTTCTTGTGTCCAGGGTATTTATATTTCTTTTTTCCTTAGGGATCTATTAATGTCTTTCTGGAGCAAAGAGATCACCTGCAAGGTGGAGGATTATCCAGTGCCTTTTCCTGGCATGTCACCGGTTTTTGCTGTGTCTTTAAGTATGGGGAAGCGAAGGGCACAAGGAAGCTGAAAACACTAAATTAACAGCAACTGGTTGTCAGGAGGATGCATCCCTTGCTGGTAAATTAGTACAGCTTTCCCCAGTCAGGCATCCTGCTCTTTCTCCAAGGCATCACATCCAGACACAGGTTGTTCTCTCAGATGCTAAAACCTGGGCAAGATGAATGGCTGGTCTGCTCCAATAAGGCAACTCCCAATGGCTGCCAGGTACTGCTGGTTTCACTCCAGCTCCTGCAGGACATACAAATGCAGGGCAGACAGCTTCCTCTTGGCCAGCCCAGCCCAGAGGGCAGGTGCTGAAGGAGTCACACAAGGCACATCTCCATCTTCTTCCCAGATGGCCGTGATGCTCCATATGCCACGGTAAATTCCCAGACAAAAGGTCTTAACTCCTGACAACCAAACCACTTCACTTTCTGGGCTGTGGTGTGCCATGTCAACATAGCAGGACATGCGGCTTTAGGAAGTAAAGCCTACTTTCCTCACTTGACATTGCATACATCAATATCTGTCAGGCTCAGCACACACGGCTCTGCAGCTCTTCATCCATTGGCAAAACTCAGCCGTGCACAGCTGCATTGCCTCCCTGTTACTGCTGGTGTGCACAGCCCTCCACTGCGGCTCTGCCAAAGCAAGCTGGCCCCGCAGTACCCTCTGCTGTTTTGCTGCTGATATGTCCCAGGAGGCAATTTTCCCTGCTCAGTTGTCTTTGTTAGGGAGTAGGAACATAAACTCATTTTCTATCCCCTCCTGTAAAGGAGGGAAGCAAAGAAACACGCCTTGTCCTCTTCAAAACCTCTTCCCTAGGAGCCACCTCCATTCTCACATGCCAGGGATTCCTCTGCCAGGGAGGAGAGAGTAGACATGCAGCCCTGAGTGGGCTGAAGTGCTAAAAACCATCGGTCATATCTGTCTTCTCATATCCTCTGGTCAGCGCTGCAGAGAAAGAGGTGTCTTTGAGTGGTAGCTAGTTGGAGACAGGCCAGCAGGGGAGGAAGATGCTACTGCCCACCATCCCCATCCAGAACATTTATGTGTGGTGGAAATAAGACAGGAGGTACCATTCAGGGAGACATCTTAGCTTGTCATCAAAGAGCCCAGCTGCTCTGTCACAAAGCAGCCATCAGTTACCAGGAACATAGAAAACAGCAAGAAGAGATATTTCACTTCTGACAATTTTGAGTGAGGAGGGGGGGAAAAAAAGTCAACTTGATCTCAGAGAAAGTGATCAGGTTGCTGTCAGGTTAAAAACAACAGCAAGAACAGCTTTAATGTTCAAGTAGAAGAAAAAGCCAGGAGGAGTATGCACAGTCAGCTCCATTAAGACAAAGCTCTTTAGGGAACACACAGTTATAAACCGCTTCAGCAACATTCGGTCTCAGCAAGACAAGCTGAAAGCTTCTTTTTGTAAGGGATCCCTTTGATATTTTCTTGCTTGAAGTTACGTCTCTACCATGCAGGGGAAGGGCTTTCAGAGAAGGAGGGAAGCTAGAAGTGGTATGCACATGAGTTATCCCCGGGCACCTGTTACCGTTTTACTTTGCCATTATACCAAGGGACCGGTTGATTTATACCATCCTGAAATCATATCCTGATTTTTCAAGGAGCTAGGGAGAAAGATATGCACCACTAAGAGCTGGCAGTTCACCAGCCCTAATGTTCTCTTCTGGAGGACTCTGGCAAGGGGCCATGCAACGGGCCACTGCATGCATGCTACCCCACACTCCACCTCATCAGGGCACGGGACTCAGAGACTCCCTAGACCTCTCCTGTGGTTACAGGAGAAAAGCTGCTGTGGAGGACAAGTCAGAGCAGAAGCTTCTTTTTAACCCTGATACAGGAGATGCTCGCCTCCTGTGCCTAAAGTTATCCCATAACACCCATGGAGTACCATATCTGCCCATCGCTCAGACACTTTAACATAAAGCAACAATTCACATCAGAATTGCTTTCACATGGCTGATTAAAATCCAGCAATGACTTCCATCCCCCACTCCACACTGAGGCCAAACTCTGCTCCAGCTAGAGACAAGTGAACAGGATCAATGCTTCTGAAGTACAAGGTGTACCGGCCGTCATCACAGTACCTCAGAACATTATAATCTCAAGTTACTTTTGTCCTGCAAACACCCACAGAAGTAAGGAGAAACTATAAACCCCACTATTTGTCTACAACTGAAATGCTATAGACTAGCTCAGGGGCAGCAGGGCTGTGCTTTAAGGATAGGAAGAGATTACCCTACAAAGCTGGACAGCAGGGAAGGCGGAGAGAAACAGGATGTACCAGAGGGTTGCTAGACCCCAGCATTTCTCTCAGGTGAAGGATGCCGTGGCCTTTCCAGGGATTGCAAGCTAGGAGGATGTCAGTCATAACACAAGGTGGTTGGAACGCAAGCAGGCCCCCATCAGCCTCCATTCAAGTTTCAAGGGGAGAATGCAACATTCTCCCATGACCTTCATCAAGAGCTGCTGCCCACAGCACTAATGCAAAGTAGCAATGCCTCATGCTATGCATTTCCTTTGCAGGTTCAAGGCAACTGACCATGAGGTGACACTGACTTGCTGCCAGCACAACCAGCTGGAGCAAGCCATCCAGCACTGTTACTCTTCAAGTCAGGTCAGCCTAAGGGAGAACAAGGCTCTGTCCTAAGCATCCTCCCCCCCCTTTCAACAGGGAGATCGGCAAAGATATAAGGCAACCACTCTCAACAGGGTGCCAAAGTAGCAGCCATATGGTGCCATACCACAGCATCCATTTGACTTCCAGAGCTGCCATCCACTCAGTATTAATGGGTGGCATCAAGCCAGGAAGAAAACTGGATGGAATAAAAGAGACATCTAAAGGTGGGGCTGGCTGGGGAAGGGTGAGGAAACAGCTGATAAGCAAAAGCATTGCCAGTTCATTGCCAGTGAAGGCAGACACGTGAGGTACAGCACACCAGCCACAAGCCTCCATATGTGTGCAAGATCTTGCAAGGCCTCAGAAGATCAGTAGCATCTGTGGTCAAAAAGAAAGCAGGTGTCTCCTACAATGCGTTCCTGTGGGAAACCCAAGTGCTCCATGCCAGCAGCTAAGATCTGCTGCATATAGAAACTAAGGCAGATGCAACACAAAGCCTCTGTCTTTTTAAGTACTGTGGCTGCTCACCTCCTCAGTTCCTGGAAGCACAGTGCTTTTGGACTCCACACTTCCCATGGGCTTTCACTGTTTCAGCTGTTCTCTTGAGTGTCTCGTCCTGCTCTTTGGTGAACTGAGCCTTGGCTATTTCAGATGCCACATCTCCGGCCCCAGTGTGTTAACTGTACAGCCTGGAACAAAGCAGCTCTTAACCCTCTCTACAGAGTACACAGGACCTGGAGGTAAAGGGGCTTTTGTTAACAGAATTTTGGCTCAAGACTGATCTTCCAGAAGTCAGCATCTGATAGCCCAGCATCTGAACACCTTCAGAGTCCATTACCAAACCCTCCACTCGAACAGATTGTTCTTACTGTAACTACCATAATACTAATAGCAGCATAATTATATAATTCTCCAGCCCCCAGTTTAAAGAAGATCTGCTCAGAGAAGACTAGAAAGCTCTACTAAAATCCAATAATGGTCTATGAGACACCAATTTAATTTTATCCAAGAAGTTTGTGGACACCATAAGGGTACAAGATGCTAAAGAAAACTCCAAGCTAGAAAATTCCCCTGGAATCTATCAAATCATAGAATAGTTAGGGTTGGAAAGGACCTTAAGATCATCTAGTTCCAGCCCCCTGCCATGGGCAGGGACACCAC
>JBCJKH010047724.1:21948-53015 GCA_039877255.1 Loriculus beryllinus | reverse complement strand
ATGCATCTATCATTTTTATTGTTATTGGTGGTGTTGGTCTTCAAAGAAATGGAAGAAGTGGGATCCACTTGTGGAAAAGGATACTCTCTTTGCAGGATGACTTTTCTATGGTTACTGCTCAAAGAAGCTCTGAAAGAGCTTAGAAAAATTCTTGATCTGGATGAAACAAAGGGCAAAGCACAAGAACAAAGTCGAAAGAATATAATCAGGGGTCAAAAGGTTGGGATAAATGTAGTACACAACAGGGCTATACAATTTGTTCCCCAGCTATCATCAAATACACTGGTGGTACTTTTGGTGAGGTGAACAGATTCTATCTATTTTTATTCTAAATCGAAAAGAAAGCTTCTGTGAAAAGTTTCAACTCTAGTCAACAAACAAAGCCTTTGAAAACTGGAAGGTTTCCGGCTCTTGGCCTACCCAAAGCTAGTGGCTTCAACTTTGACTGAAAGGAAAATATTTTCATCTGAAGTATTGCTGTAACCTCTTACTATAAGTTAAAGCTGAAATGAGTTGTACCTGCTGCTCTGGGGTTACTGGGCAAACTGCGATGTGGGCAAACTTTCTTATGCACTTGTGACTTCCCAAAATCTATCATAGTGTCCCAGAAACCTCATTGGGCACCCATGGACACATAGTCTGGCCAGGAACACCAGCCTGTTATGTAATCGTAGCAGCAAGAACTATGAAGACCAATTTCTAAGATACTCTGGGATGGCATTTCAAAACAGAATTCTTCAGATTCCAGATGGAAGCTAGTAAAAATTGGGTTAAATATGTTATGATTACTATTCTGGTTGAAAAATGTCAACTTTTTTTTTGTTTTTCTAACTTGCCAATATTTTCTCCATAGCTTTCTTCATTTTCATTAAAATTCCTTTTTTTTTTTTTTTTTTTGGTCAAACTCAGGAACAGTTTTTAGGTATTTTTGCTATAACAATATGCAGTCTGCAGCTTAAGCTTTTTTGGCTATAAATGAATTAATTTCTTATTACTATGCTGTAGCTTCAGGAAACCATATTCTTCAGTTAGTATTTTTAAGGACTTTACAGTCATCATTTAAGTGAAGGAGGTGCATCAAAGAAGTGTTGCATTGATCCTGAAGAGATCTGAACATGTTCTTTACTGTGCTAAACCAGTGCATTACTTGAAAAAAAACCACATTACATCATATAATTTACACAGTAGAAAAATCATTGATACTTCAGCTTATGTCCTTAACCAAAGGGAAAAAGAAGCTTCTAATGCCTTCAGCAGATGAGAGCTAAATAAAGGTAAGTAAAGACAAAGAAAGAAAGAAAGCAAGGAAAATGAACTATACATCTGGTCAGTATGGTTTCACCAAACTCCAAGGGTAAATTTGCTGCAGAACCTTCAGATGATAGTTCTTGAGTGATTCAAGGAGTGCTTCAGTCTGCCTTGCACAGTTCCGTTAAGTATGATTAATAGGCATGAAAATACTTATATAAAATTAACACTATATAAGGGGTTTTTAAATATTAAGAAAATAGTCATATTATTACGTCACATGTGTTTCTATAGTCAACATATGTGGGAGCTGAAATACTGAAACACCTACAGCCAAAGGAAAACTTCTGATGACTCTATAGAAGGGCCTGCGTTTATATGAGAATATATACATTTATTATTTTATTATGGCAATAAAAAAAAGATTTAAAGACTCAATAGATGTTTAAACGGGTGTGAAGCTTTAGATATATTGGGACAGAGGTACACTTTAATATTCATATGTGGAGTAAGCCTGAAAATCCTTTTATAAAACTGCATAATCCTTTCTCTGTACAAGTAAGAGGCAGAATAATAATTATAAAAGATGAAGAAAGAGACACTGAAGCAGGCCTCTTTAGAAATGTATTAGGTTGTCTGAACACTCTGAATATCCCAAGAGGAAATCAAATTCATATAAAGATTTTTTTTAAGTGGGAATTACATAGGAAATGTTTTTTCTCTCTCGCAGAAATCCAGAGAAAAGCAGATTGCTGACAATATTACTTTTAAACTCTTCTTTCACTCCCATACCCCCATTGATTCTATGTGTTTGTCTGTGGTGCATTAAAGGCCAACCAGCCTTCAAAAAGCATCCCTCATCACTGTCTTCTGCAACCCAGCGATACTGACATCGTCCTGCACTGATACAACCACCTACTGCACTGACTACCTTTGCAGGGTTTAGTGACAAAGCCTGAAATTCACACTCCCATGTTTGTGGAGTCACATCATGCATAGCTAAAAAGGTGGTTTCCAGTGAAGCAGGAAGTGTAGCAGCAGTTTTAGAAAAGGTCACTGCAAATTATGCTGCCTCATAAAGTGAGCTTACCCAGGCAGACTCAAAAGAAGACCAAAGGGCAGAGCTTTATGTTTTCCTGGGGCTCAGAGGAGATTCAGATACCGTAAGTTCATTGATGTATAACCTCTTCTAATTTTCAGTTCCTAGACATAAAAAAATAATAATTTTATTTATTTTTTTTTTTTTTTTCTGATACAACTCTTTGAGGTGAATATATCCTGCTCCATTCTATGCTGGATCTGATGTCCAGCCTCTGCATCATGGGTGTATTCACAGAAACAGCAAATTGCTCTTCCCCTCCTGCAAAGCCAGTGTTGACAGGTGACGGTGGGTGTGAAAATGTACCAACTGTCCAATCCCTTACCCGTACACATGGAGGGCAGGACGGGGGAGGCTGGCAGGCTCTACAACCGCCGGTCATGAGACTGGTAACCTACCCAAAACAGGCTCCATGACCACAACACCAACCTTGTGAGCCTGCCTTAGAGGTTTTAGACAGTGGTTAGTATCCAGACACAGTTTCTATGATTGACAGGGAAAGATAGATGCATTACTCCTGGGAGGCACTGGAAAAGAAGTATTGCTCTAATGCCCCATGTTGTCTCAGGGTCTCTCTTTGCTGCCCAGAAATTGCCCCAGGACGTCTGCAGACTAATTTAGGCATCTGAAGCAAGGCCAGTGAAGCCGTAGGGTACAAATACTTTCCTTTGACTTCCAAATACCTCCCTTTGCCTGGTCTTCCCTCTGCAGTGTGCATGCGAAGGACACGAAGCACTCTCTCTCAATATAGTATAACATTCAGACTTACTGAGAAGGGTTAGAAGATACATCAGAAAAACACCAACAGACCTGTAACGCTGTGCCAAATGCTTTCAATGGCATAAAATTCTCACTAGCTTTCTCCCTAGCTATTAAAATGCTCAACCTCAAAACAGGGGTAAGCAGGACATATTTAAAAGAAGCTTCTGTAGTTTTTAGAGTTGGCATTCCAAAAAAATATTTACCAAGTGAGTAACAGCAAAATTACAGTAAAAAAAAATCACTTCCTTCTAGAAAACAAAGCTATTTTCATTATATTTTCCTGGCTTGGTTTTGGTCCTTTTTGTTTTTAGAAACATAATGGAGGTCTCTGTGTGAATACATGGGGTTTGTATTGGCCCATGAATGTATTTGTATTTCTCCTATAGGGAAAAAAAGGCGCTATTAGTGGTTCCTAAATTGTTTGCCTGTGTAAGCAAGTCCCTCTGGCATAGAGTAATATAGTGCCCTGTAAATGGCACTGATGGTAGAGCTGAAGAATCCAGAAGAATAAAACCTTCACTTTGGGAAATTCATTCAACTGAATGCGACTTGGTTAAGATAAGACTTTTCCATAGCCATTTCTGTGCAGAAGATTCCTGTACATCTTTCATCACACATATCCTTCTTTTTCCAGTTGGAAAAAAACAGTTGTAAAGAACAGATTGTAACATGGTGTTTGTGTGTTCTGTCCACATACAAATGAAGTTAAATATACTAACCTTGAATTCAGTTCATTAAAGAAGACCACTCTGAGCATGTATGCGTGTGCATTTGTGTGTGCATATGTTTGGAGGTATTTAGGAGGTTTTTACAAATCTTTGTGATGTTGTATCTGAAGAGTGTGAGCTGACTGAAAAGTAGCATATGCCACTGCAAATAAAATGCTGGTAATTTAGCATCAAAATTGGATTTAAAACACATGGTGGTAAATTACGTTGCTTTTGACTTTCTAGGACATGACATGGAGGGTTTTGGGTGCTTTTAAGCGTTACACATCACAAAGTCCATTGGGACTTTTACTAAGCAATGTGGGATTTAAAATATGGGAGAATTTGGATTAGTCTGGGTTATTTTGATCAACAATCATACAAGCAGGTACATTCATTTTCTGTTAGTCATTAAAAGTTTAGTAGCTCTTGCAGTGAACTATTTGAAATGCATTCTTTAGCCCATCAAATAAGAAAAGATGTTAAATTCTACACAGCCTGATCTGTCTAAGAAAATTTATAGATCTGACACCAAACTGAGTACTTTTGGAGTTCAGTTTGGCACAGATATTTTTAGAAGGCTCAAATGGAAAAGTTCAGACAATTTTGGCACCCAATTGTCTGGGCTACTCTTAGAGACAGTGGTGATCTCCTAGGGGTGGGAGAACAGAAAGCAAATGAGTGCCCTTAGTTACACTTGGTAAGTTTTCAGCTTCACAAAGCCCGTATTGGGAATAGATTTGATTCATTTCTAGTTTGGCTCAAAGTTATGAATTTACAGTGGTTAAGATGGTTCATCTTCCTTGGACTGGCATGCAGATATTAAAGTGCATGGGTGAGAAAATTCATCCAGCGTGTCCAAATCCTCATAAGGACTAGCCTTAGAGGAGGATATGGAAATTTACCAGGGAGTCAGAATTCTCCCTGGTGTATCAGGGGTGTCCATTAGAGAGTCTATTTAATGTTTTTAGGCTAGACTAATATGTTGCAAAGCAGTGACATTTCAAACCTAATCTATGAAGCTAATAGCTCTTCTCAGTAAGTCATTTTCACATTTACGTCACTTTAGCATAGCCAAGATTTGGATGAAGATAAATATTGCTTTTTTTCTTGCCAGTGTAGCCAGGGTGATGAGTCACCAAACTGGGATTACTGCAACAGTCCCCCCTCCCTCTAGTAAACCCCAAACCAGCAGCTGGCTATTCTGAGCAGCACCTAGGCTTGTGTGTATATTCAACAACAAATACGCAGCAGAAATGCCCCATATTTGCCTTGCCACGGTTCCTACCAGCAACAGTATATCTTAAAATATCAAATAAATAATAAACATAAAGGGGGCAACTACTGCTTGGCATCTAGTCTCTCTAGAAAGAAGCCAGGACAGCTGAAGTACAATTTCTTCTATACTAGCTATCTGTATTTTCTCATTAACTCTGTTGCCTTTTTCTTTTCATTTGTCCTTTCTTTGTTTTATTATATTGTCTTTTTTTTATTGCTACCCATTCTATTTCTTTTTCTTTTGCCTCTTTGTTTCGTATTAATGAGTTGCAACATTTTTAATTAAAGTTGAGGGCTTGACTGATGCCAGTTCAACCCTCCTTTTCTGAATTTGCCCTCCAAAACAAGTTAATCATTAGCAGAGGCCTTTCTTCCTCAACTACACTGAGGGATGACAACAACAAAAGAGGGAAAAAGGAAAAAAAAAGAAGAAAAAAGCAAATAGAGTAAGTGAAAAAATGGCAAACAAGCTTCAGGAAGCAGTAACTAGCCAGAAGAGCAGAATATACTTAGCACTTAGTGGCATTTTTCTGTGCCCCTGTAGCTCATAAATACTCAGTCTCCAATACGGTTCAAGATGGACATTTATGTTAACCAGTTACCAAAGGGCTATTGCAAATATTCAAGACATGGGAAAGAGTCTATACACAACTGTGAACAAACAACAAGTCTTGTCCTCACCTGATTTATAATCCAGAGATCCCTACAAAGCTCTACATGAATTCACTGCCTCTGTTACCTGTATTTTGGAAATGAGGAATTTTTGGTCCCCCTGGTTGTCATACTGCTACAGAATGATTTAGAAACACATAAAAGCAGGAACAGAGTCACTTATCTAGCTCCAGATTTTGCCATGTGCTGTAGATGGTGAGATTTATGTCTAGTTCTCCATTTCTGCTGTAAAAGTACTCCTGCCTGCCTCACTCCCTTTCACTTGTGTGTAATACATTCCTACTCTTTGGTATTGGTCTTTTAAAAGTTGTAGCCTGAAGCTGGAGCAAGGATGCATAGCGACTATTTACAAAGAAAGAGTGGTGACAATCACACTGTTCACAGAAAAGAGGAGGAAAAAAGGTAGGATAAAGAAAAGGAAGACAACAGGATCCAGTAAAAAGACAGAAATTTGCTTGCCTAGTTTGGACTGACTCATCTGATGTGCATATGCAGTGTGATGCTCAGCATTGTCTTGCCATGATTGTCAGGCAATTAGGGGTTTGGGGCTCTCCTTGAATGGGGTACTCACCCCAGCAAAGCAGGATCAAGAGAACTGCCCCTACAAGCCTCAGCTTTTATCGAGTACAGTCAGAATGGTAGGCGTGCAGAAGTGAAGAGGGACAAACCTGGTGTACACAGGATCTTATGGTATAAGGTACAGTAACAGCATAATAGTGTAATTTATCCACATTCTGAAAAGAATCAGTCAGGGTTGAAAATAATGATGTTGCTTACTGCTGGGTGCTTGAACAGGCAGCCAGCTCCATGGAAGGTTGTGCTGCATCAGTTTTGCATTTAAGGGAAGGGTACAAAAAGTCTTCTGCCTCTAAGCAGGATCCTGAAAATCAGAGATAGATTTGAGCCAGCCATGCCAGTTTAGAAGTTGTTTTTCAACCTGACACTACAAAACATAAATCAAGCCACTGTACAGTATCACTGAATACATGCAGTTAGAGTCTTATGGCATAAAAGCAGGCAAATATCATGACTAGAAGGGCATTTTAATATACTATACTCATACATGATCATTTGGTGTTGAATATATGAATTATTAAGCAGGATAAAATAATCCCTCTATTAATGTGAAAATGTTCATATTTTTAATCTAGAGATCTCACTGATGAGGCATGATTTTTCAATATCCTAGAAGGCAGCTTTCTAAATTATGTTATTCCCCATGGCAAGTGAAGGACAGATCACAGACTTAATGGAAAGAGCATTTTTGTTTTCCCTGATGAACAATGGGATTTATATTTCAGCCCTCCAGCAAGGAGAGTTACTCATGATACCTTCTAAATTAGTACCACCTCCTAAGTTGCACCCAGGGTACCTCCTAAATTAACAATTAATATATTTAGGAATCCCTGAAAGGCTTATTATCTCCTGTCTAATATATCATTATCATGTATATAACTCCCCACATAGTGTGCCCACCTTTTCATCTAGTGAAAGATTCCCATAGGTTGAACAGGGCATTGTAGAGGTCCATTTCTGGCTTCGCATTATACTTCTGTATCCGCAGAGGAATTAAGACTAACTGCGAAAGAATTGTTCCCCTGGCCTTTCAGTTTATGTGCTTTCATAGCTGTGGAATAACAACAGAATTGCCACTCCATCATGTTATCATTTCTATTTGACAGTATAAAAGTAAATGCTATATACATAACCCCACCTAGAGACGAAAAAGAGCTGTCATTCCAAGGTTAGGATATTTGCTTATGTACCCCAAGCCCTCCTGGCTGTTTTAGATACCTATGCTGCTGGAGTCATCTTTGGGCTGTCCATACACCCCTGTGTCACCACTCAGGATAACAGCAGGAAACAACATGGGGAGAAGAAGTGCTGATCCAACAGTTCACATTGGGAAGTAGCTGCTCATTAACATGCTCTCAGTCTGTCATGCTTTGAGATGCTGGTCAAAGGTGTTTGCAAAGCTGGAAATCAGAATATGTGGACGTCTTCAGCTTTGTTTGCGCTAAAGAATTTAACCCACTGCTGACAAAGCACATCAGCAGCTTTAATAGCTGGAGCAGCACTCACACAGGTTTAGCCAGAGCATAGAGATACTACTAACAGCTTCATACAGTCCCCCAGCCCTTGTTCCCCCACTGTCTGCTTCTATAGTCTCAACAGTTGTTACTGTTGCTAATGCCAGTTCATCCCTTCATCCCAAGTAGAAGACTGCTGGAAGCAGAAAGCTGTTTCTAGGCAAACTGGATCTCTGCAGGCATTTGCTGTAACGAAGATGCCTGAGATAGTGCCTGGTGGTCTCTGGCTGGGGTTACAGTGATTCCTTATTTCCCTGAGGCAGTTCCCTCGGCTGCCTTTCCAGCAGAGACCTCACTGAAGTTCAGCTACTTTCTCTCAGCAGGTGTAGGGCACAGCAAACGCTGAATCTTCTGGCTTCAGAAGGAACATATAATACTTTATTTAGTTTTTACTGTGCTGGCTAGGATAACACACACCTATGAGCTTTTAATACTGTTCTCAACTGTAGCTAATAAGCATGGCACAAAGGTGCCCATCATGTTGGAAATGGGTGGCCAAGAATTAGCACAATAGGAGGTTGGGGTTTTTTCAGGCTCACAAGAAGACACGTATTATATTTCTTTCTGGAGGTACCTTCCAGCTGCTCAGTGAGGTAGCAAGAAACAAATTTATCTACAGACTCTCTGCTACTCTTTTGTGAGCTGCCACCATTTGCATTATAAACATTTTAACAAAGACACATTGAGCTAAATTTAACCCCACGACTTTGATGAGTTTAGTCCACTGACTGTGGAGGAAAATACAGAGCTGAGTCTTGTTTTTGGTTAAGCTCATGAGTACAAAGAACTCTCTCAAAAACTGCCACTGTGGGACCTCAGCCAGCAGAGGCCCATAACCAAATAATGGGAACTTGTTATCACTCTTTGATTATAAGTATCTGTTGGCTAAATATGCACAAAACTAGCACCCCTTATTTTTAACAGATAATCTTGTTGCATCTGTTTTTAAAGAACAAAGTCTCCACTCTCCATTTTTGAAGGTCCCACTAACTCATTTAAATATGGTAGATTGAATTCCAGAATGACTGAATTTGATTTGTAACTGGCATCACATCAACAGATTTTTCTTATCTTGATGCAAATGTCCCTCATCTATGTGAATTAGGAGTCTCAGTCTGAGTTGACTCTTACAAACTCCCAGGATTCAATTTCCTGAGCAGGAGACAGTTTGGATTAGTTTGATTTATAATAAATTTTAACCCTCCCAAAGTAGCTGCCAGCAGGAGGAGATCTTAAAATACAGGAGTCAGATACTGAGGTTAATAATTAACGTGAAGCCTCCAGATCTTATAGCTATTCCAATCTGAAGTAATCACATAAAGTTCCAAGAAACCAAAAAAGAGGCAGAAAGAAAGCCACGAGAAATACATCCTTAATGGAGCCTACGTGTCCTAAGGCAGAGATTCAAGTACCTTAGCCATGGAGTGTGTGTTCATTCATTACGAGACTGGGATTCATATTTTGAACCCATGCAGAAGCTGACTTCAGTTCTTGGAACTCATCTCTCTTCAAAGCAAACACCTCATCACCAGTTTTAGCCTCTCCTGAAATTCAAATTTAGACCCTTGATTGCAAAGATAAGGTCTGCAATACGAAGAATCTCTGAGTTACCACAGAGCATCTGTTGCCCCAGAATCCCACACCGTTTAGTTCCAAAACCACTGCTCCTCCATGCACTGTTAATGAGCCTGGGAACAGTAGAAAAGGACATAGGGGACAGCTTGGAAGCCTGAAAATTAACAGGAAACTGAAGTTCGACACCTACAGCAGATAAATTGCAGGAATTCTGTAAGCACATGTGCAAAATGAATAGGTGCCTGAGTAATAGTCTAATGGGGAAAATGAGTAGATGCTGTAGTATGTCAAGAACAGCCTTTTTCCTACAAAGTTTCAGAAGAGGAATGTCTTACTGTGGGATTTATTTTTTAAATGGGACCTATTAAATGCAACACCACCTGGCCTATGATGTTAGACTGTCCGTCCTGCAAAATGTCCTTAGGAAGTAAGTCAAGCATTCAGAGGGATGTCATAGGACAGGGAATCACTTTATCAAAAGTCCATTCGTACACTGCCCTGGATATGTTTGTAGGAAACTCTTTTAAAATGTAAACATGCTTGAGTAAAGGCTAAAAAGTATTACCTGCATAAATGTGGATGTGTGGATTACAGACTTAAATCCACCAGAATTGTGCATGGAGTGACTACACCTGTATTTTATGGGTTCTGTCAGGTTTAGTCCATAGAAATGAGTTTTTAGAGCTATGATGAAAGGCAATATAAAAAATAATAGTATTGATTAGACTTTTCTGTTATAATCACTTCAGATAATATAATGTATAAAGGTATTCAGAGATGTAATGAACACTGTGAAAAGGACTGTGTATAAAAATATGGACCAAAACTGACATCAAATTTCCATGAGTAACAGAAAGCCCTTTTACAAGGTGGCAGAAATGCCTCATAGAAAACAGATTGGACAGCAGCCATTTGGTTGCTTACACGTTCATGATACGTCTCCCTGATATACTGCTTTATAGTGGACTGATCCTTCACAACTGCCTGAGCACAGTGTCCTGCTATGCCTAGAGAGAGAAAACCTGCTTTAATAGGCACTTGTGAAATGGAAATGTTTTTTCAGGAGACCTGTATACATATTTGGGAACAAAGGCTGGGCCAGAGGAAAGGCTGGCTTTCATCCTGCCCTCCTCAGCTCAGTGCTACACTGGGGAAGTCAGATTTGCTGCTATCTCCGCATCAGAGCAGAGCTTGCTTTCACAGAGGAGTATGCGGCAGATGGCACTGTTGCTTTAGCAGTCCTGCAAGAGTCTCTTTTTTTTTCCCTTTGCAGGAAGTCCCAGGTAAATTTTTCCTACCTCCTTCTGTGGGATTTTACCCCATTCTCTGTGATCAGGTCCATCCACACCTGAGCATAATGCTGCAGCACCAGGGTCCCATGGTGTGAGCATCTCCTCCTGGGCAGCCCCACATCCGTCCTACTCCTTGCTTAAGACCACGCTAACTCCTGGCAGTTGCTTTATGTAGGGAAAATCTTA
Source organism: Loriculus beryllinus (assembly GCA_039877255.1). Taxonomy (NCBI): domain Eukaryota; kingdom Metazoa; phylum Chordata; class Aves; order Psittaciformes; family Psittacidae; genus Loriculus; species Loriculus beryllinus. The sequence continues at coordinate 42,106 of JBCJKH010047724.1, read as the reverse complement.
CATTTGCATAATAATTTATTCCCATTGGTTCCCTTGTATGCCCAATTTAATTAGTTTGTAACATTTCAGTGGTGTTTTTCTCAGACGTTAATAGCATGTTGGGGAAGCTGAGCACGTTTCTGCCATGTCTTTTCACTTGCAGTGCACACAGACTTTTATCTAACTTTGTCTCAGTGATATTTTTCTTTCTTTTTTCATGCTAGATGCCTTGATGCTTATTTCCATTCATTTTACAGTTATGCCAAACAGATTTTTAAGAAGCTAATATTTCTGGGTTTCCCTTACCCCTTTATTGTCAGTCATTTAGATGTTAAATTAGTTTAGACTTTCCTAGATGTGTTTTAATTAGATACTTGTTTATTTACAACTAGCTGCATATGCATGAACTGGCTTCTTAATGCACTGCTATCCTGAAAGCTGCTGGAAGCTTCTACTAAAATCAACCAGCATCAAGGCAACTGGAAACTTACTGGAGATTTAGTTGTTAAAAAAAGATAACCGAGGAATTGCAACTGCTTTATGTCTGTCCTGGCAAATGCTCACCCAGACAGGATTCTGCCCTGTTAAAAAGCATAGGCTTGGTGCCCAGATGTGACCCTCTGAGGTGCCTGGCCACCTGTGTGGAAAACAACTCCCACCATTTAGCACCATTTCTGCAAAAAAAAATAGAGTCTGGTGTTTGAGATCAGGGAGGTAAACATCCCACAAGGGGAATGGAAGCCACCTAGTGTAGTTAATAAGAAACCCTGAGCACAGTGGAGTGTCTGAATCACAGCAATCAGCACAAGTCCTGTTGCCTGAACCAAAGTTGCAGGCAAGATCTGCTGTGCCCCTGGGTCTGACAGGTAGGACGCTTGTCTGAGGCTAGTGAACCACATTTTTCTTGTGCTTGAGCTGGACATGTATCACTGGTTTTCTCTGGAACATGACGTATAGGTTCTGGCATGTACATTGTATTTGTCTGAGAAGGAGGAAACCTTCCCCTCCAGGCTGAAATTGTTCTTACCTATTTTTACCTCTTCCTGTGGAAGTGGTGTAATAGTAGAGAAAGAAAAGTGGCTTGCTTTCTTTACAACATAAAAGCAAGCCTGACTTGAGATCCTGCATCCCCTCATGTGCTTGAGGCATTTCTAATCGTTGGACCCCAGCTTCCCAGCACTTTGGATCAAAAAGGAGGCACTTGGTAAAGGTGCCACCAGGATTAAATGACTGTTGAGTGCCAGTGTCATACATAGCTTTTAAATTAGGCACTAAATCCTGTTTTGGTAACTGAAGTTATTTTTATGCTGTGGAGGTCAAGAGTTCTTTCCACCTTCTGTTGCTGAGGAAAACCATAATCATGTGCTGCTGCCATTCTGAGACAAACCTTTCTGTCCATCATACTTTTGCAGAGTCCCTTTGTGCCCTGAGTTTTCTACAGGATGATGCAGTGAAATTCAGCATAGATTCAGTCTAAATGCGTAGGCCCAAGAATTACTGAAAGTACTAGCTTCCTCATCACTTTTCCCTTTTATATTTGAGGTAGAAGCATATTTGAGCCACAGCAATTTAAGATAGACAGATTTTTGTGTCCCTCTGAAGCCCACAAGTCTTCCAGAATTTTAAATCTAAATAAACCTTGAGGCAAGAATGTTAAAACTTAATCCTTGGGGATGCACATGGGAGCAATGGACTGGCTGAATCAGAAACATATATGACTCTGAGTGCAGGAACTTCCTGGCTGCTAGGACAATTGAAAGTATAGGAACTATTAATTTGGTTTGAAATTCTGAAAGTCTTGTGGTGTCTTCTTGTCACCCTGTAAATGTTCAGTCCTTTGTTGCAGGAGTAAATTGACATGAAAGGATTTAGAGAATGAAAGACCTGTCTATGTCCTCTCTTCAGTTTTCCTGGAAGTGCAGGATTGCTCCTTACCCCACAGAAATGTTCATCCTCTTTAGGGAAGAAGCTTTTGGTTTGTTGCTGTCTGCATTTAGCTAAAAATTAATCTTTAAACCATCACAACTATGAAAGCAATCTAAAAAAAAGATGTGTGTATGTTTTCTAGGAGAACGAACATGAAAGACAAATTAGACAAAACAAAGCAAAATAAATGCAAAAACTGTAGACAGTATTATGTAATCCTTACTCACATGAATATTAACTGGAACTCTTCACATGAGTAGGCATTGCAAAATCAAATCAGTATCTCATAGGTTTGCTTTTGTTTGAAGACAGCTGGAAAACAATGTATTCTTTAATGACATATGGATGTTAATACAAATTGCATACTCTCCACTAATCAAATACTCATGAAATGAGCACATCCATCATGGAAATTAAACAATAACTTCTTACTTGAACAAATTCTGCAATGAATATGTTACAAAAATAATTAAGAGATAATGTCAATTAGCTAGAACTTTATCATAAGAGAACGGTCTCCATTTGTGAGATTAAAAAAGCCCAAGACAAATCATGAGCAGGTGTAAAATAAAGTCACAGGCACGTTTTTTTCAAACTATGAGACATATTCTGTGACAATATTTTATTATAATATTATTGTTTCTACTAAATCAGTTGATGGAGGGATGCTTTAGACAGCTGAATGACAATTGTTTCCTGTAACATTCTGGAATATCTGAGTCTTGATTAATTTCAAGAACATTTTTTTTTCTAGCCAATAGTCATCTCAATCAATAAAATTATAATTTCTTTTTAATGTGCTACATATTTTTGAAGAAGGAGGCTATTTGATTTCTTTATGCATCCAATTAGACATGACAAGACATGCTTTGAATACATCACCACCCACTCATTTCTTCAGCAGTGTCCATAAGAAAAGAATAAGAGTTATTTTCAAGCATCAAAAAGCTCTTGCAAAGGTTTGGTTTCAAAGACAGGAAAAGGTTGGTTTGGTTCTTATTTAATCTCAAGCTTTTCTTTGGGGCAGAAAACATTGATATTTTCATTCCTCTTAGGTACACCAGATTTTGCCATATTTTCTTCATATTGGCACAGTTGACTGCCTCATCTCCAGCACTGCAAAGATAGGCAATGTTCTGCAAAAATACAAAATGCCTAACAGCCTCTGGGAATCAGCACAGAGCTGGAAGCTAGCATTTAATTCCAGTTCTGCCAAGTCTTGTTTATATTTCATAGTAGTTCCCAGCCATTGTTTTAGACCTACCACCACCATTCTAGGAAGCTACCAGGTTTTAATTCTCGGTTTTGCAAATAATTTAAGAGAGAAGTTGCTCAAGTTTACTTCACATAGAGATGGAACCAGAAACCTGTATTCGAATTGTCAGAAGCCTTGACGTGATCAGAAAGTACCACACCATGCAGAAGTCAGAATACCAGCTATGAGAAACACAAGTTCACTTCTCTGCTGTAGCCTGTGAAAATCAAACTCTAATTTTTCATCTCACAGGGAATCCTGCTACATGCTCAATTTAAGCTGATTGCACAGAATAGCTAAGGAGAAGCAAAACTGCAAAGCCTTAACACTTGTTGGTGAAGACATTTCATCAAGTTTCACATACCTTTGAGAGCCATTAACAAGAAACCTCCTTCACTTCACTTCTAGGTGGCCATGTAGGTGCTTCTGCATGTACAGGTGCCACTTTTGTGCTCACTTTTCATCTTCTCATTTCTTTTTGTGTGTAATGGTATTGCTTCAAAAGCAAGGGAAAAGAGACCTTCCACCCCAGATTAGTTTATGAGCTCATCTATGAGCTAGGCCAATCACTCCTTTATCAGAGTCACAGCAGAGGAGAGAATTGAACCTTGGCTTCTAATTTTCAAGGTGAGAGTTTTCAGTCTCAGGTATACAAATGGAAAAGGAGCAGCTAATCAGAAATACCAAGTACTCTAGGTTGTGTAGACAGGCAGCTCTGGCCAATGACAACTGGTACTCTCAGAACCCATCTATCTCATCAAGCTCCCCATGCATGAGGAGCTGGCAGGCACAAGGCCCAGCAGCTTGCAGAGATTTGGTGTCGCTGAGATCCGACGAAGGTGAGCCCCTGCTAATTACTATTTGAACTTAAATCCAAGCTGAAGTTTAGATCCAAGCTGAAGCAATTATTACCTTCTCCAGATGTTGTAAATGTTCTGATTGATGATATAAATTCCATTAGCAATAAAGATTTTTAGTTTAGGTGGGTTTTTATAGATAGCAGTGGCAGTTGTACACAGCGAATGATTTGACTCATTATTTTTACTTTGACATTGCCATTAACTGTAGCTATAACAATGCATTTTGCTTCTTTTAGAATACAGACCTGATCTTGCTTTCATTTAAGTTAATGGCTAAATTGCTATTGACTGTGGTGGGAAGAGCTCTATGCCCCTATATATTTAACTGCTGTAATGTAATTGCTTCACTATGGTGATCAGTATTTGTAATACAGGATTTAAGTTAATAATCCTTTTTATATTGCTATATATGTGAAAGGCAAGCTTATAATACAGAAATAATATGCTCAGCGTTGTCAATAAGAGAGATTGCATCATACAACTCTACATGTTCCGTAATGAATGTGCAGATTCTAATTAGAATTAGAACTAAAGTGAGCACTGTCTATGGATTTATCTTAACTCACAGGGATTATCTTCTGCTTTATAATGTGAATGCAGCTTTTAGAAACTGAAAAGAAATAATGAACTTCCAGGGTGATTGAAGCTGTCAGAGTAACTGTGGCAAGTTAGAGCTTGAAGCCAGTTGGCAAAGTGGGTTTTAAGATATATCCCTGCTTATCTTAACTCACATTCTGCCTCATTTGATAGGCTTAGGGCTTCACCTCTGAGAAGGAAAAGATGTGGTACATCATGTTTTGAAGAACATAAGCAGATTTGATAGAAGTCTGGAAGCAAGGACATACTTTCATGAAAATGCAAATTTAAGACTGCATGGATTTCACTCCTACCTCTTGAGCAACCATCTCGGACCATCTTCTTTTGAAAAAAGACCCATGGCAAGTAAGTTCATTGCAATCAGTTTGGGTTCTGAGTTTTCTTGAATAGACAAATACTTCTGAATTTCAAACAAACATGCAAATATTTGGTAATGTTTCACAAGGCCATTGCAAAGGGGCAAAGCAGTTTATGCAATATTATTTGTGTAGTCAGAGCAAGAGTATATTTGGCATAAAATACCTGAAAAAATTATTATTGAGGCCTGAGGGATTAGTAGAGCAAGTGTCTGGTAACAGACAATGTGTCCCTGCTTATGGCAGGGGAGTTGGAACTAGATGAGCTTAAAGTCCTTTCCAACCCTTACTATTCTATGATTCTATGATTTCTCTGTGCAGTTTGATACATAAGTAAATATGCTGTCTAGCAGATAAATTGACATGAGAGTATAATTTGTTCAACATACATAAAAAACTCCAAACTTAAAACACACTGGAGCTAGTTATCTACAGACTTACACAGCTGAACTTCCTGTCTCAGAAGAGGGAAGTAACTCTGGTTTATGCTGCCACTGCCAAAATATAGGACAACCACACAGCACTGAACTAACTACTCAATTGCCCAGACAGTGGTTTACCAGCAAAAACACTCAAGCACATATTTACTAGGGAATATCAGGAGCCATTACTCCCACCCATCTTCTGTAGCACAGTCACTACTCACATGGTCAATTAGTGCTGCAGTTTCCCTTGTGTTCTCCATTGGCAAAAACACCTGAAGAAACACCCCTGAAGTAAAAAATTGCTTACACCCTTGAAATGAATGATTTCCTGCTCTTGCCTCTTCTCTAAATGTAGAAGGTGAAGGTACCATGGGATCACGCAAGGACAGGATAGCTGGATCTGCATACTGCTCCCTGTGTATTTGAGGTTGGGGGTGCTGGTTTCTGTGAACATGCTTGATAGTAAAACACATCTCTAATGCTCTCTGGCTTGCATATATGTCTTCAAGTAAGTAATTGCCCAGTCAAAAATTGGTAAGGATCACAGAGCCAGCAATTATTAGAAGTGTGTATATCTAAATGAAAAACAGAAACCTCTGAGATGTGACCAAATCAAATTTCCTCTCCCTGCCTCTCTTTCAAAAAAGAAAAAGAATTAAATTGTTTTCTCAGCAGTTGAAGAGCTCTCACAGCAGAGCTGGGAATGCCTCCCTTTTCTGCTTCCTCCTTCCCTCACAAAGCTGTAAACTGACAATTAGCACATGTACTAAGATGCTGGAACACTCTTCAAGCTTGGGAGCAGAAGGGACAGTATTGCTTTTTAGAAAACACCTTCTGCTTCCACAAAGAGGTGGCTAGCCTCTATGCTAACATACAAAGAGAAAACAAGACTTTTGTCCTCTGACTTGCCTAGCTCTTTCTGAAAGAAATAATGTCCATACCCACTTTTAGACAGTGGCAGGCTATAAACCTTGTGAAAAAAGAGGAATATTAGTGCTTTCCATCCACGTCTGTCTCAAGGACTGCAGACCTAAGGCATAGCTTTGCTCACAAAACTCTGCCTTGTCTCCTGGCACAGGCAGCTCTCTTCTTATATCCCAGATCCACACACTTATTTCACTGAAAGCCTACAGGCAGCTCCTCGCTGTATTTCAAAGAGTACAATAGAATAAGGGTTCAAATTTTCCATGCCCTAGGACAAGCTGTCAAGACGCAAACCTGCACTCACACATTGCATCTAATCTATCTTCAGAGCCTGACAGGGCAGAAAACATACATGTCCTCTGCCTCCTGATGACTGAACTGACCCACTCCATACTATTGCATTAAACTTCCTTTCAGGATCTTGATCACTTGGAGTCTTTGGAGTGCTTGCATCAGCTAAATTAGCTATATGGATATAAACTAGAAATTTAAGGCAGTGATGCAGAAACAGGTTTCTAATTCTAATTAGTTCTGCTCAGTTTTATAGGATTTTGTAAACTTTTGCTTTTCTTTCATCCTGGACAGTTACATTTCCCATGTGAATAAATAATTTCAAAGAAGAGTAATATCATAGAAAGGTTATATCAGAAGGGACTTTTGGAGGTCAACTAGTCCAACCTCCTGCTACAAAGCAGAAGCGATTTCAAAGTCAAATTAGGGTTGCTCAGTGCCTTTACCTTTTGAGCTTTAAAATCCCAAGTGGTAGCTTCCACAGACTTTCTTGGCTCCAGGACTTAAACACTTTTACTGTAAAGAAAAACTTTTTTTATATCCACTTCAAATTTCCCTGGATGCAGCTTGTTCTTGTATTTCACTTTTTTGCCTCTGAGAAGCATTTGGTTTCCCTTCCCTGTAACTTGTCTTTAGGCAGTGGAAGATAGTTAGCTTTGCCCTTGACTTTCTCTTCTACAAACAAAGCAACCCCAGCTCCCTTTCCTCATGTGTCATGTCCTCAACTGACAAACACCTTGATGGCTCTACAATGAACTTGGTCCAGCTTGTCCATGTCTCTCTTGGACTGAATGGCCCTGGACTAAATACAGTATTTCATGTGCAGCCTCTTCAGTATCATGTAGAGGGGAATAATCACATTTCCCAGCTTACTGGCTATGCCTGTGCTAAAGAAGCCCAACAACAAGTACACCTCCATTACTGTCTTCTCTTCAATTTGCTGTTCACCAAGGCCTCAAGTCCTTTTCTGCAGAGCTGCCTTTCCTCTAGAACCTATCCTGTGCAACAGCGTAGGATTACCCTGGCCTCTGAGAAGGACTTTGAACACCAAGAGGCTCCTGCCAGCTTATTAATTCTGCTCGTGGAGCCTCATGTAAGTGTCAACTGTACCCTTCAGTGCATGGATGACTCACCCTAAGTTAGCACAAGGCATGAGCTTGCTGGTGGTGTTCATCAATCAAGATGTTGATGAACTAATTTGAGGTATGTTAATGAGTGTTAAACCCAGTAGACTTCTTCACATGCCAGCACAATGCAGCAAAATCTGAATTTCTTTGGGCTCTCTTCTCTTTGTTTTGGTGGTGGGGTTTTTTATCCCTACACTTATAGTAGGAAATCCATGCAAATGTTTCTGCCATCTTTATGATTTATAAAAAGCAAACTTACGTTTGCAACATTTTTGACCTAAGCATCTACTTAGTAGAAACACAGTAATAACAGTAGCAGTGCTAATACTAGTGAATGAGGTAGTTATCATTTTCTTTAAGCTCTAAGCCTTAAAACAGCATATGTCTTAGTATATTTCAAAGCTTTCCAAGAAAATAATCAAAAAGTTCCTTCCTTACTAAAATGGAACATGAGGTGGTGTTTGTGGAGGGGAAGACACTCAGTAGAGGCAGCTAAAATATTTCCAGAGGAAACATTTTCCCATAACATCTGAAAACTCCTATCGTTATCTGTCAAGATTGCAGCAGTAGGGTCAATTGTATATTGCATTTTTTATGTATTCTTAATCCATTCTGCAGGCACACACACATGCATACACCCACACCTGTGCACGCGTGCTCACATTTTATCTTGTTCCCTCTCTCCCCCTGTATTTTTCATTTCTTTCAATTGCCACCGTATATGCTGAATTGTAAAATGATTCATTTTCCCCATTTCCCTACTTTGTGTTTAGTCTTACTAGTCTACTCAATCCTTTTGGTATTGGATACAGGAGGATATTAAGTTTAAGTGGTATTTTTCAGGGTTTTGTTGTTTTAGAGGAAAAAAGCTTCTTGCAAGCTATTATTTTCAGCTTTTAACTCTACAATAGTGATAAGATTTACTTTCTAAAAATCAAAAGCCTGAAGCTTTCTTCTGGTTTTGCATAAAATAAATTTTCTGCTTTCTTTTCCCTCACAAAGGATAGACACTGCAGAACTCTAGAGGTATCCTCAGCTGATACTGTTCTTGTTTTCCGTGTCCCTTATTAAAACCATTTACATCTGCAAACTTCAGTATCTTCATCATCCAGATTTCTGAAACTCTTCCTTCTGTCTCTAGACATTGTCCCCATTCTCACTGTGGGATATTTAAATGGTATGAGAAATCATATACCATTAGCAACAACACAAACTCTTGTTTGGCAAATGCTGAAGAGGGAGATCACCGGGGAGGAGGAGGAGGATGCTTTCAACTACTTCTGCCATACCCAAAAGAAAAACAGAATTGCTCTGCGCAGGCTGCGTATTTCATGCACTAATCATGCTGGGCATGCCAGGACAGTATGCAAAACTTTATTTCCCCCTTTTTTTTTTTTGGCTGGTCTGTGCACATAAATGATTTAAGGGGCCTTTGTTTCCTGGTTTGGAATCCTTACCAAATTGTTAAAGCCAGAAAGAATTCGAGGCAAGGACTTCCAGCAACAGCTCTTGATTGCTGGTTGCTGATTACAACCATCTCGGAGCTCCTCAGCAGCTGCCTCTTTCCACTGGGCTGCTCATTCCTAGAGCAGGAGCATGGCTTTTGCAACAAGAGAGAAAGAAAGAAGAAACTTCTACTTCTCCCTTCTCTCCTCCCTTCATTTATGGGAATTTCGCAACATGGTATTTAAAAGCTGAGTGACACTCGCTTAGCCCTAGTGATCTGATTTTTGTTAATGGTTTTAGTCCTCCAGATTGCTTTCGCAATGGGAAAGATTGATGCTATTTTCGGCTGAAAGATGAAACTTTCCACTGTATCTTTTAAATGACTGCGGGTAGTGCAGCCAGAGGGCTTAGAGGCATCAGGAATGCTAGCAGTAAGAAGATGGCATGTAGCAACAAGTTTTTATGACCTCTAAAATCCTACTTTCTTGTCTGATTTGCCCTCAGTTTACTAAGAATGGGAAAACATTGCTGCTGTTTTAGTAACCACACATCAGTTAAGCCATATGGGCAACACATCATCAGACCTAAATATACCCTATTAAAACTGGAGTAAATAATGTCACTATACTGAAGTCATAGCAAAAGCTGCATGTTAAAAAAAAACCAAACAAGCCTCAAACACAACCCCCATCAGCAAACCAGGAATGTCCAAGCAAGTTTACCCTTACAGCTCTGCAGATACATGTGTTACTGCTCCATTTGACTTACATGTGGGACTGCAGCAAATTGAAAGGAAAATCGCATCCGGTTATGCCAAGTCAACCGGAGAAATGTATTGTGTCTCCTTAAATGCATCCTTTCTCCCAGTTTCAGCTGAATAGTGCCACAGCTGTTCTTATGCTGTTGACAGTGCTATGTATGTGTTACGCATTGACTTCTGCCAAGTGAGTTACCTTGGAGGAGCTGCCCTTAGAAATGCTGATCTGCTGCTAAATACTGAGCCCCTCTAGGGCACTTCAAAGTGGTTGCCCTGAAGGTGAGAGACCAAAACTACAATAAATCCTTCTGGAAATTCAGGGCAGGTATAGCACTGTCAAATGAGAGAGAGTCAGCCAATTTAAAAGTATTAACTTGCTTCCCATATGTTTTGTAAGTGCATAAAATAGTATCATTAGCACTAATAAAACTGTCATGGTTAAAACATTTGTGATTATCTACTATATGTGGTATTCATTTATGTACATTATGGAGAGGTGTGGGAGTGTTTACAAAAGGATTAACATATTACCAGCAGTGACAGCCACACTGAAAATTATCTATTATCAGATCTAGATTTTCAGTTGCTTTTAACTTTTGGTTTTTTAATGCCTGGAGCTTGATTTTGGGGATGGGAGGGGTCAAATATTTCTGTTACCAAGCTCAGCCATTGACAAAGAGAATAAAGGAAAAATATATTTCCTTGCCCTTATTAAAATAATTTTTTAAAAAGTTACCCTATTCAGAAAGTAATTCTATTGAGTATTTAAGCTTCAGACCAATCAACATATAGGACTATCCCCTGAATATTTATCCACTGGGTGACCTTCCTTCAAGTGCCCTCACTGAGACAAGGAACCAAAGGAAAATGAGGGAATGCATTTACTAACAACCCTAGCAACACAGAGGAGGGTTTGGCTAAGCACTGGTTTGCTCAGAGGCAATGGGGTAAGGGGGAAGGTGGCCCATTCTCCCACATGTGCCACAAATATATAGTAACAAACCACCAACATTGCAACAGCAACCTGTTGGAGGCAGAAACAAGTTGAGTGATTAATACAAAGTTAAATTCTCCAGTGATTTCAGATGCACACAGGGAAGAATACTGAGTCCCTGAAGTATCTTGGTCAATGATGTACCAAATGATTGCAGCTTCCTTTTACTTTTCAACTTCAAGAGGGGGGAACTGAAAATTGTGTATTCTCTAAAATATGTTGTCCTTTGCTATTGGTCTCTTGCATTTTTCGGTTCTTTCTCTCTTCGTATTCCTTCCAATCTCTTGCTTGCCTAATAGCATTTCAGACTTCAGAAATCCATTGAAATTTGACCAGCCTAATGCCAGCGTTTTCTGTAGTGACCTAAATGCCATGTGCTTTTCTGTTGCTTTCTGACTGCTAGAGGTTGAGTTGTAATAAAATAACTATGCCTTCACAGCATCTCCAGGCAGCTCCTTTTGTTTCCTCTGCAGCCAGAAGAATCTTCTAAAGTCTTTTCGTAGCCTCCTTAACTGGAGAGTGATAAAGAGCCATGCTCTGGAATATAATTTGCTACTTCATGAACTAAGCTCTTTCAGAACAGATGGAGGTTGGCTCACTGGGGAGGGGAGGCGGGAGGAAGAAAATAAAAAAAGCCCAAGGTAATTTTGTGATGCTCAATATAACAATTCTGGGAAGAAGCCTCCTTTCATATTTAAAATCATTTGCTATTTAAACAAGCTGGTACATTTAGAACCACCCAGCAGATGACGAATCACTTCTCTGAAGGTACTGACTGCTTCTCAGACTGCCTGCACCCTAAGTACACGTAGCAGAGTCATTGGCAAATTTTGTTAATGTATTTTTACCTCTTTGCCAAAAAAAAAAAAAAAAAAAAAAAAAAAAAGAAGAAAAAACTAACCCAGTCCTAGGAGTTCTATTTAACTTTTGCCTAAGGTCGAATATTGTCAATTTAAAAGGTGGGGGATTTTGGATCTCAGAAGAAATCACATTGGATGAAGCATGAAATCTGGAAATCCAAGAACTTAAAGATACTGGTTGTAAAAAAATTGACTTTTTTTCTACTAGATGTTAGACTCATGAGCAGCTGACGTGAGCAAAAAAGGAGCCCAATAATGCTGTGAAAGGTAAAACTGAGTTCAAATGGTAATGCTGCATTTTCTACACTTTTTACCTATCACTGTCCATAATGCATATGTTTGCAATGTTGTCTGGTTTCATTTACTCCAGTGTGAACTCCGAAGTAAAACTGTTATGAACATGATTATTTTGGCTTTGCCCCAATGTAAGTGATTTATCCTGCTGTCTATTTTGTCCCTATAACAGCAACAAGGATTACTATCATAAAATGATGGAGTATAATGTTTCTGATTATGCTAATAATAAACCCCAAAGAAATCCTTCAATCTTACATGCACATAAGCAGCAGAACAAATTCCCTTGCATGCATGTCAAACAGCAGTTTATTCCCTTTCTCTTCCAGACAGGTTTAGAAGGTAAGCTGGTACAACAAAGTGACAGCTGACTCTGTAAAGTCTCTGTCTTCATATCCATATCTGCCAAGGTGTTTGTCTACTGCAGCGGTAGGTATCTAGGATGTATCGCTATGTCCTTAATATTGTTGGTTTTCACTATTTATACACTATCAAAAAATGCTTAATACCCTCATAAAAACAAAACAGGATGTGATTCCACCCCAAATGTAAATAATTTGTAACTACATACTGCAGCTGAGCAAAATGCCTCTTCTGTGTTCACAGAGGAGCTGTTCTTGCACAAGCAGCAATGAACGTGTTTTAAGCTGGTCTGCTCAAGTACTTCAACTAGGAATAGTTTATACTGGATTTTAACACAGTTTACCACTGCTGGGACATTACAGTCTGCATCACATTCCCCAGTCTTTGCATAAGCAATTACAAACATGTCAGACAAGGCTCTGATGATACCTTTTAGAGGAAGAACTAGTTATTCACATATATTTCCTGTGTACAAATGTGCAAATATGATAAACCAAAATTAAATTCAACCCTGCAGTTAAATCTTAATGCAGCTTGCTTTTTTTTCCCTAGGACTGATGCCTCAGGCAAGGCAAGAATGTCTCAGTAAGGAAAAGGATTAGCATTTTCTAAAATTTCCAGTCTTTTTATCTACCACCTTTTCCTAAATTGCTAATGCTTCCCCAGCTATTAAAGCTGCACTGGCTTCTGTAAATCCACTTTCTGATTATGTGAGTTAAGCTATGCATTTGAGACCAAAACAAAATAAAATAAAAGCCTGACTGGGTTATGTCACCAATTGCCATTAGTGCTTCAAATGTAGACTATCAAATACACTGGCACAATGTCCAAGATTGTTCCAGCATTTAAAAAATAGCATTATGAGGCCTTTAGAGAGGTAAATGAATTACAATCTCTTTGCAGGTGAGATAAGTTTTGTGGGTGTGAATAGCTTCTTTTATTAGACCAACCATTATAGTTGGAAAATGCAGGCAGACAAGGTTCACACACCAGGAAGATTATCTCCTTTTTCCCACTGTATTAGTTTTTCCAGTAAAGACCTGCAAATTTTACCTTGCCCATATGCTTTGACCATCACAGTTATAACCAGAGTAACACAAAGCTTTTTAAAACCAAGCTGCAAACTAGAAATAAGTAAAATGAAAAAAACAAGAGGACATCTTCAGCCTGCAGTGGTTTTGAACTTTCTCAACTTCACCAAGTCCATTGGGGCTTGGACTATTTGGAGTGAGTCTTTATAAATTGAGATCTGTGTACTACATTGCTAGAACAAAAAAGCTGCTTTTTTTCAAGGTTGTCGTCTTCTAGTAACACCAGAAGACAGGAATGGAGGTAACTGGCCTCCTCAGAGCATGCTTTTGTGAGGCTGCCTGCATGATTTTGCCCTAGCTGGGTGAATCTTTTTAGGAAAAAATGTATTGGCAGACATTTCTATACCCTTCATTCTTCTGTACAGGATTCAGCAAATATTCATTGTTCGTACATGTTATGCATGGTATTTGACAATAATATTTTCTCCATATAAGTTTAAGAAGCTGTTCTATGTCCTTTATTTCTGGCACATTGCTCTGCTCTTCCTTTCACTCTATTTCTTCTCTTTTCTAGTCTCCATCTCCATCTTTTTGCTATATTGTCTGCTTTCCCATGAGCAAAGCTGCTAGTATATTGGTTAATATATCTTTAAAAATGTCAGGAATTTTTGTCTCCAAGACCATCTTCTCATTTCTCCTGAACATATTTTACTTCTTGTCCCAGAAGCACAGAAAGTAAAACAAAATTCAAGTGAGATGGCATAATTAGGTCACAATTTTATTAATAAAAATCATCTGGGAACAACTGTTAATAACTTGTGCAGGGTAGGTCACAGTTTCTTCCCTAATTGTTTTCACCTGCTTGGAGGCTGCTTCCTTCTTCCCTGTCACCCCACTCCCCACCATCTTCCTACCCTATGGAGATCTACTCCTTTGCTCCTTTCCGTGGCTAATCCCCAGCCGAACTTTGGGATGCCTTGATCATGCAAAGACTAAAAGCCTAGGAAAAGGAGATTATATCCTTTCAGGCACATAGTAGGAGCTCTGCTTTCCACTGTGTTCTCATTTGATTTGGCTTTATAAAGCAAGGGATCAGATTCCTCATCAGATAAGTGTCTAAGGTGGCTTCCTGTCACTTGCTGAAATGGGCCAGTCTGAACTTATCGTCTCCAGAGTCCCAGCCAATCAATCTGGTGATGGAGGAAAATTATCCAAGTCCCCAAAATGTGGGAACAACTGCAGCAGGCTAAACCCCAGTGTTTTCCTGAAGCCAGGTGAAGGAACTCCCCTCTTGGCCATGGTGATGTGGGTCTGGGACAGGGAGGCAACTTGGGGAAGAGGCACCAGCAGTTGCCAGTAGCCCTTCCCAGCTGCCTACACAGGAGCTGCAAACACCCTTGTCCACAGGCATCTCGCTGAGCCTCTGGCTCAGCAGGAAGGAGAGAGTCGGCTCCAAACTTGGAAAGTTACTTTCTCCCAGACCAAAAATATACGGTTTCAGCAGCTGAGGTTCTGAATCGTCATCCTTAAAGAAAGCCCAACAAACCCCGTGACAACATGAAACTGCTGAAGTTACTGAGAGAGAGAAAGCCTGCCTAGTTTTGTAAATGTGTCCTTTCTTAGATGGAATTGCACTGTGCTACCATCTGTGCAAAAAAATACAGAAAGCCTGCAATCAAAGTAGAGAGAATAGGGGAAGAGGAACATGAAAAAAAAAAGGCAGTTTGGCCAAAGTCATGTAGGCAGGCAGTGACAGAGCAAGAATTAATACCCTCAGTCTTATAATTCCCAGTCCTTTTCTCCTGTCATCTGAAAATGCTTTATTTCAGGCTTTTGCTATTTGCTGGTCTCGGTGGGTCAAATTGGACCAGAACATTTCAATGAAAAACAATCATTTTTATGTTCCAAGAATCACACTGAACAATCTTGCAGCAGAGGTTTCTTAGGTAATACGCAGCTGTTAAAAGGAATGAAAGTTTGCTGTAAGTGCTTGCTGCTGAAATGTGAGAGTGAAAGATGACTTTGGAGAGCCTCAGTAGTAGCTCAGGCAATGTGTGTCCTCCCACAGATAGAACAAGGAAATTACATAGTCAGGGACAAGGCAAAAATCATAACTGTTTTTTATTAGGCTCTGTCCTCTATTTGTTAGGATTATTTCCTTCACTGTCGTCGAACTGTAAATCTGTTTTTTTGTTCCTTACACTGTAATTACAATCTTGTTTGGGGGAAGTAATATAACTGGAGATGAAAAAATACCCCTAAGCCCTCCCAGTACAACTTGCTTAAAGGGAAGAGATGCCTTTTTAATAATATATTCTACTCCTAATAATATAGTACAACAGAACAATCTACAATGTATGGCAGCAGTCTTTCAGGAATGAAAACAAGAGATTTAATTGAACATCTATCCTGGAGCATTCATTCATTCTCTGATATCACATTACATGTAAAAACATTGGGATTCTATTTCAATAACAAGATGATGTTTCATTCAGGCTGTGGGGCTTTTTCTGTACTGTATGTATTCCAAGGCCTGCAAAAGCTGGCACAATTATAAAACTATCATACTAATGACTGGATTGTGTTAATTGGCATTAAAGAATATTTATGCTGGATTGACAAAGTTAAAAACTTTAATTGGCCACAAACACTTGGGTGATGCTATCCAGGGAGTCCTATTAGCACTGAATTGCTGTAGGAGCTTATCCTTGTGGTTGATGGCAATACTGCACAGTGAATAAAGTTGCAATGTATCAGTAAATTTGCCACCTTAGATTTACAATACTGAGAGGTGCAAACCACACTCCATTCTGCATGGTCTGAATTACAGATCTCTATTTAGCTGGACAACATAGACCTGCTGGTACAATTGTGCCTACGATTACAACACTCCAGAGTGTGCATTGCATTGTAATGCAGTTATTTATGCTGTACCTTTTTGCTTAAGGCAATAATACATCAGTACATATATTTGAAAGTCAAAGGAAATTGTTATGCCTCATTACTTGAGTGAACTCCTTAAGATAGATGCAAGCGAAACTCAGAGAAATTTGAGTTTCTCCCCACAATCATTCAATGGTAACTGGCATGGCAACCTTCAGAGAAGTTTTTCTTCTGACAGAATATGTTACTCCTGCAGTAGATAGTTCTGTGCCTCTTCTATCTAGTATCTCTGGAATCTTCACCCACATTTAAGAGCACATAACTTCAGACTGCACTGAGCAGCAGAGCAGATTGTGTTTCTCTCACAGGGAGACTGGGCAGGGCAGCTATCTGGAACACTGTTTCCTTTGCTATCACTTCTCTAGTCTGGTTTATAAACACAATCTCATGTATCCTGAAACACTACACAATCCATTAAGAGCCCTTTGCCTCTGTGCTTCCTTCAGATCTTCCCAGCAGCCATGAGTGCTAGGGCCATGGAGAGGTTGTGGAGCAATAGAATTCTGAATATATTTCTGGAGCATTTCCAGGGAGACTTTTCAAAAGCAGAGTTTGTGCCCCACGCTTTCAAAAAGAAATGGATAAAAGGCACCTGAGTCCTCTGGTTACCTTCGAAAAATTCTCATAAAAGTCCACTTACCTTTCCACAGCACTGAATAACTTCCTTTAAAGATGACCTCTGCCACTACAAAGCAGGTGACATTGAAAGCTACAGGGTTTTCAAGACAGACGTTCACTCACCCTTTCCTATGCTGTGTCTCACAGCAACTCAGCAATTGAAAGTGACTGTCTGATGGAATCACTGGCAAGAATTATTTATTCAGCCTCAGTTGCTGAATACTGGCCCAGACATTCTGGGAACACTACACCAATATCCACCATAGACAGTGATTTCAAAGTGTGGAAAAATCATCAGGTTGCACCAAGTGAGGCTGGTTGGCAGTTTGCATGCCATGAGGATACCCTACTAGTGACACCTTAAATGGGGAAGCAACCCGTATGTTACACAGGCTTGCCAAATTCCTCTGTAAGGTCATTTCACCGCTGTCACTACAGAAAATACGTTTAGCAGTATTTTGCTAAAAGATAATAAGAAACTTTTTGATTTAATGTTGCTTTACTCACGTTAATGTCTCATTAACTCATTAATTATGCATTTGTTTTCTTAATATTACTTGTAATTCTGTTATATTCTTTATATTTCTTTAATATTACTTACATAGCAGCCTTCCAGTACCTAAAGAGGCCTGCAAGAAAAATGGAGAGGGACTTTTTACAAGGGCATGTGTCATGTTTTAAGCCCAGTCAGCCATGCAGCTCGCTCGCTCACTCCCCACCCTTCCTACCCTCTGCTCCTGAAGGGATTGGTAGAAGAATCGAAATAATGTAACGCCCACAGGTTGAGATAAGAAGAGTCCAGTAACTCAGGTCTAACGCAAACCACTACTGCTACCACCAATAATAATAATAAGAGAAACAACAAGGGAAGAGAATACAACTGCTCACCACCTGCTGACTGATACCCAGCCCAACCGAGCAGTGAACTAGCCCTTCCAGGTAACTGCCCACATTTTATATACTGGGCACGACGGTCTGTGGTGTGGAATACCTCTGGTTAGTTTAGGTCAGGTGTCCTGTCTCTGCTTCATTCCAGCTTCCACTCCTCCCTGGCAGAGCATGAGACTCAGAAAGTCCTTGGTCAGACTACACATTACTGAGCACCAACTAAAAACACTGGTGTTATCAGCACTGTTCCCAGGCTGAAAGCAAAAACACAGCACTGCACCAGCTACTAAGAAGGAGAAAAATGACTGCTCCTGCTGAACCCAGGACAACATGTAGGGGTAGTGCAAAGAGTAATGGTTTTAAACTGAGAGTAGTCTTAGATTATATATTGGGAAGAAATTCATTACTGTGAGATTGGTGAGACACTGGAACAGATTGCCCAGAGAAGTCGAGAATGCCTGTCCCTGGAAGTGTTCAAGGCCAGGTTGGATGGGGCTTTGAGCAACCTGGTTTAGTGGAAAGTGTCCTTGCCAATGGCAGGGGGTTGGAACTGGATAATCTATAATGTCCCTTCCAGCCCAAACCATTCTATCATTCTATGATTTTCTGATTCTATGATATTTGGCAGATAGCAGCTGCAAGATACCTCCTTAAGTCCACTCATGCTTATCAGCACTGTTAGGACTATTAATTCACTGCAGTATACTTTAATGTACTATAACATTTAGAAATGGCATTTGGATGTGCAATAATATTATTTTGCACAATTAACCTCTGGTTCTCTTCTATATAAGCCTGTTCTAACGAAATACCAGTCATACTGTGTTATTTTCAAATTACATTGGGGTTTGTGCCTTTTTCCTAATAGGTTGTTCTTTCCTTAGAGAGTAGTAACACACATTGAATTGTAATAACACTTTATTGTCTTTGCGACAAAACACTATAAATCACAGAGATAAAAGGAGATGAACCAACTCCCTAGGCCTGGTCAAACAGCTCCTGACTGCAGTTTTCAAAATCCAGTTCTAGATCCATATGTTAATTTTGCAAACAAAATGAGACAATATTAAACAAGGAAATATTTCTCCTTGAAAATGAAAATTAAGAAAACCTCAAACATCTAAATAATTCCACATTAAAGTCTGTGCCAAAGACCAATTTTTTCAGTTCAGGGCCATCCTAAGATAGAGCTTCGTAGTTTGTTTTACTGCTCAAGAAATGGCAAGTAGAAGGCTCTGTGACAGTGCAGAGCAGAGGAAATGTATGCAAGATGGCTTGTTTGATAATTTTCATCCTGAGCCCTTTCATTCTTTTTCTGGAACTGGTACCTTACCAGAGGCTTAGAGAATTACAGAAGTATGGGATGGCTCTAAAATAATGGAAAAACATGGGGGTTTTAATTTGATTATAATAGAGATGTGCCATTATAACAGCAAGCTCCATTACAGTGATGGAGGCTAACTCTGAATGTAGGATGTTTTCAGATGAGGAATAGACCATTTTAGTTTATTCAGGATGCGGTGGATGAAAATTCTCATCTCTTTTATTAATCACACTAGCGAGGCGTAACAACGTTGAGCCACACACCAATGTAGCTGATCTCGTAGATTCATCTTTCTGGTGGACTGAACCGGAAATAACAGTTTACGAGATCTGTTTGACAACTTACTGCCTTGCAGTTCTATTCTGTCCAAATGCACTAAATTCTTGACATAGGTATTTCTTTTTTTTTTTTCTTTTTAACATAGGTTTTGGGTTTTTTTTTGAAGACCCAGTATCTCAACAAGGAGAATCTTTCTATAAGACTCTACAACAAACCAACTAGACTTCTGCTCGTTTTTTGCTAGCATATTTTTAAATGACAATAACTTAGCTGACTGTGTTATTATCTTAATTATAATAATGCATCTGAGATCAGAATTTAGCCCAACTTATTTTTCCAGTCCAAGAGAATGGATTTGACTTAGTCAAATTATGCTTACTGATGTTTTATGCATAACTTCAACTGAAGACTATCAGAGTTGTATGTGTGCATCTCGTCACAGAATTTGGCCCAAGGGTTTAGAGTTCTTAATATTTACAAAACATATTATGTACAATTTTCTGACACAAACAGTTTAAATGCTGCAAGGTTTTAAGAATTTATATTCATTCATGCCTTGATGAAGGATAACAGTGGAAGTGGATGAGTACAATCTTCTTTCTTACACTGCTTATTTTGTAG
>JBCJKH010047724.1:0-21848 GCA_039877255.1 Loriculus beryllinus | reverse complement strand
CTGCTTATTTTGTAGTAGAGTGATAAGATTCAGCAAAATAGTCTCCTCTGGGTAACTCACTGCATTGACTTTCGTCTGAAGTTACGAAGGTTTTCACAAGAGCATGCTCTTAATCCTCCCTACTTCTTGCTAGATTTTCTAATCTTGGACTATTATGTTCAATCACATGTGAACACATTTCTCTGGCATTTGAGCTGCACAAAATCTATTGTGTGTGGTTTCAAACATGCTTTAATGCACCTCCAAGTTGTTCAGTTTATTCATTTATTATACTTTTCCAAATAGTGTAAGTAAGTTCACAAAGCAGAAATGAATTATTCCAAGGCCAGTGTTTGTTTATATCAAAGGGAAAGGTTCAAAAACATCATCAACAATGTCTTTCCCTCAGATATACCTGGGAGAACATTTGGATTTGCCTTAAGTAACCAAGAGAATAATCTGGGCTAATAAAATCAACCATGATTAAGAAAGCTATCTAAGGATTTGATTTTACACAGCATAGATGTGAAATGCTGCACAAAAGCAAGGTTAAAAGATATATGTAGGATAGTCAATGTGGGAGGACATAGTCCAGCATGAGGGGATGGATGCTGTATGGCTGCCAAGCCCAAATACTGGGCATGACATGCTGTAGTATGGAATACCCCTTTGGCTAGTTCAGGTCAGCTGTCCTGCCTGTGCTCCCTCCTCCCAACTTCTTGTGTCTCTCCTTGCTGGCAGAGCATGAGAGACTGAAAAATCCTTGATCAGGGTGAGCACTACTTAGCAACAACTGAAACATTGATTCAGACTAAAGCCAAAACACAGCACTGTGCCAGCCACTAGGAAGAAAAATAACTCTATCCCAGATGAAATCAGGACAGTATCCACCTCTTATTCCATCCCATAGCAGGAAAACTGCAGACAGCTCTAATACCCATTGATATACTGACTAGTGGCGTGGAGCTCACGTGGCATCATAAGTGCCCATTGCTTGCCCATTCATGTTTTCAGCCCTCAACACTCATGAATAAAAGCAACTATGGATGAATAGTCTTCCTTTGACTCCCCGTGGAGGACTTTGCAGAGCAGCTCACTCTGGTGCTGCAGAGCATCTGCTCGCAGAGGGACATGGCAACTTGGTGCCCCACATGGCTCTGGGGAAGGAGGGCTGCTCCTGACATTCAGACACGTAAGCGAGGCTTGGAAGACCGGGTGAAGTCTGCACATGAGCATGCTGAAGTGCCTTAGGGAGGATAATGGGGGCACTGACTTCTGCTTTGTGCAGGTATGTACTCCTGCACAAAGCAGATGTTGCCCACTACTGAATCCCATGGGCAGTGTTGCACACCAATGCAGGTGATAAGATGCAGTGGAAGACAGCAGTGAGAGGAAGCCTCAGCTCCTTTAGGGCTTCAGTATCTGCCCTCTAAAATGGTGTAATAAATCACACAGACATAGGGGTGCAGTGAGGAAACAATGTCCTAATAGCTGGATAGTGTGAATTCCAGAGTAATGCCATCCTCAGAAAAATAAATAAATAAATAAATAAATATAGGATTGACATATTTCCATTCCCTAAAACTCTCTTTGTATGATATTTTTTCCTTAGGTCCATTAGAGCTACTTCTCTTTCCTATTTCCCTCCCCTACTATCCCTTTTATCACCCACTTCACCCACCTATCTCGCTTTTCACATTCCTCTTCCATTTTCATGTATCCTGTTTTCCTGTGGCTTTGGCTATCACTTCTGAAGAGCCTGTAGTGTGTCCCTGGGGCTGGCTTCTGAGCAGCGAGCTCCAGTGCTTCAGGGAGGTGACCTGTGGTATTTTTAGGCTTGACTGAATAAACAGCAAATAATGCAAATATGACAAGATTTGTGTTTTGCACCCCTACACTCTGCACCCCTACACATGCAGTTTGGGACTTGAATCCTTGGTAATACAGCACAGAGGTTTGTGCATGTGCAGGGGGAGAGGATTTATCTTCAGATGTCCTAACCCACACACAACTTTTGCACTATTTACTGGGAAAAAAAGAGATGAAAAGAACACACAAAAAAAGAAAATTTGGGCACAGAGAATAATCTCTGGACTCTGTTGGAACTATGAAGCTGGGCTCTGCTGTCTTATTGGAAAGAGAGAAGGAAGTAAAAATAGAACTTGTTCTAGTATAGAAGAGTCTCTCATGCTGCTAATCAATTTGGTGGCCAAATTTGTTATTGTGGTCTGATGGTTTAGCTCTGCCAAGTCTTGTAATTATCTCCATTCCCATTCTCCATTAGTGGCCTTTTCAAAGGATACGAGCTTTCACAGTGTCAGACTATGCCATGCAGTGAATACCACACCATCAGTAGGTTACAAACATAATACAGCTTCACAAACATAAATGCTTTACAAATATAGCCTCTTGCAACAGTAGGTGGAACACAACAGTTATGTGTTTCTAGGCCTTGGGGTTATGGTTTCCTAATGGGTGACCTTTCCTCCCTTCAAATCCGTTTCCTTGCAGATCATGGTGTGACAGTCTCATGCTACCACATTAGCTATGAGAAAATTAGCACATATGAAAAGATGAGGGAGCATTCAGATATCTACAGCTGACAGGTAGCACAAAAGTACTTGGAACAGCCAAGGGACTCTGGCCAACCATTCACTCTGCTTATCATTCCCCTAAACATCACTTCACAAGATGCTGTTGCAGAGGAGGGCACCACACCAGCCCACAAGCACACACCAGTCTTTGGTGCAGTTCTCAGAAGAGGTGCTACACTTGAGCAGTACCTTCAAATGTGAGCGAAAGTAACAGAAGCCACATGTCAGAGCTATGGGAAGCCCTGCTGTGGCCAACAGTGAGCAGGTGGTTTAATGATTGAAGGCAAAACAAAATGTCTGTTTTGACTGAAGGGATATGTACTGTTTTCCCAGGAACTAAAACGTGGCTTGGCGACCTTTTAAGTGCACACACACATGCCAAGCACAGCATTTAAGAAATGCAACATCATATGCAATATTTAAGCAATTAAACACAACATTTGAGAAAATGAGAAACATCATGCTAAAAATTCAAAGAAACTTCTTTTTTTGAAAAAGAAAAAAAGAAACAGAAAACTGAACAACCAGATGAATCCCAAGAGATTCTGATGATTAACTGGCTAAATCAGGACATCTGCAGGATGTAAGAATAATAGAAGGAAGCGGGAGTTTTGGCTACCACTTTTATAATTAGCAATTGTAATGATCTTAGTGGTGTCCTCCTGAAAGAATTTGAATATTCATGTTGAGGCACAGCATTATGTTTCAGCGCTTTTGGTAACTGTAGCCACTTGCACAGAGTCAAGCACACACTCAAATCAGGAAGTCAAAATGAGTGCTCCAAATACTTTCTGTTGGAAATTGTAAGGAAAGCTGTTATTTGCATGCAGTAAGATGGGAAGAGAAGCAGAGTGCCCAAGAGCTCCCTTGGCTTTTTCAGTTTCCTAAATAATCATCCTGCTTCTGATTCTTTCTTTTTTTCTTTCTTTTTTTCTTTCTTTTTTTTTTTTTTTTTAATTACTTATTAAATTCAGAGTTGACCTGAACAAATGCAAAATACATCTGAATCTATAAAGTTAGATTTCATAACATCAGGCCAAACTGTAGCCAAAGGCACCCAAAGTAGCACCTACTATCTATAGAAAGCAGGCATCCATCCACCCCTCCTGGCTGGATGCTAAAATTTCCTAACAGCCTAGGTCATACAGGGTTATTTGCAGTCATACTTATTTAGTTGTTTACTGGATGCTCTGACTGTTTCTTAATTTTGTCACCTTTATAGGCAAGTCAGACCCATGCCTAGTCAATCTCCTCTTATCCTTTCTCTAGGTTTGTGTCACAAAGGAACTAAGATGGATGAAGTACCTCATCTTTGCAGAGAAACATTTAGACCAGAGTCACTCCTCTGAGAAGCAGTAGAAAGAGGGATCCCCACCTGCGTGCTGATAGATCTGGCACCCCCAAAAGGTTGCATACAGCCAGGCAAATTAGGGTGATCTGAAGAGAATTTACTTCCGTTGCTCTCTTTAGTTACTGGAAGAAGAAAGCACAAACAGACTCATGTAAATTTGATTGTGTGCATGTGTATTTTTGGACTGTGGACACTAGGCAAAACATGCAAATGCCAGTTAATGACTGATACACAATAACAAATGTTGTTAGGTTTGTAGATTGCTCTTGAGCAACTAAACTGTTTGCTTCTATCCAGGGCAAGAAGGAATTCATTAGTGGTGTGCCAGAAGGCAATGATCCAAGTGCAACCCATGTCCAGAGGAGTAGGCTAGCAGCTGCAGTGTGGTATCTAGGGCAGAATCAGCTTGGTAGGTTGGCACCTAGGGAGCGTTACAGGCATTTAACAGACTGGTTGGGTCCGGTCCTGGCTTCCTATCAGTCAGGGTCAGACTGATTTCACTTCTGTGCTCAAGCAATTCAGTACCTACCCACAGAAAGGCTCTTATCATCCAAATCCTACACTGACAATCAGTATTTACTTTTTTTTCACTCTGCTGAATATGACACAATGTGTATGTAAATCTCTTCCTAAGACTCCATTTTTTTACCAGTTTTTTACCTG
Organism: Loriculus beryllinus; assembly: GCA_039877255.1. Lineage (NCBI taxonomy): Eukaryota > Metazoa > Chordata > Aves > Psittaciformes > Psittacidae > Loriculus > Loriculus beryllinus. The sequence goes on along the minus strand of JBCJKH010047724.1, from coordinate 17,261 downwards.
TTTGTAAAGGTAAACAGGTTGGTTTCTTGCACACAAAACCTCTGCATGCTTCAGATAGCTCCATGCCCTATGAAGTGTATTTTGGAGAGACAAATCAGATTTCAAACAAAGAGAGTATTTCCATGGATGCATGTTTCCATGGATTCATGTTTCTTCCCCAAGCATCTGACAGAAAGGAAGTGGCACTGCTGGTGATTTTCCCCTCAGAGGCTGGTGTTCCCGTCACAAGCAATCCTAGTTGTTATGCAGTTGGCTCCAGTCATGTTCGGTACTTTGGATAGCTGTTGCATTAATTTAACTGCTCCTCTCCACTTCAGCTTTCAGTCTAGGATTCATTTCCATCGCTGTCAAGATGCTTCTCAAGCTCCATCAGTGTGAAGTTCAAGTGTCTACAGGTCCCACTTTTACCCTGGGCTGGCGTTCAAATCTTCCAGGTGTTGAGATATTTTTAATGCTAGCACACAATATGTCTTTTCAAAATTTCTCTATCCAGATCAAGCGAACGTTTTAGTAGCAAAACCAAATACCTCTGATGGCCTTCCTCATTCATTTGTGCACCAGGATATTACATTGTGTTCAATTAGAAAAGCTACAGGGCTTTGATCAGCCTGGTCTAGTAGAAAGTGTTCCAATCCCATGGCAGGGGCTGGAACCAGATGATCTTTAAGATCGGTCCCTTCCAACCCAAACCATTCTATGAGTCTACGATTTTCAGGCAAAGTGAAGCAAGTTTACCATGTATAAAAAAGGTAATATAAATCTGACATAGGTATACTCAGTAAGTCCAAAAAAATAATGCTTTATTGAAGGCCTTCATACGACAAGTCATTGTAGACCTCTCTGCAGAGGAGGGTCATAAATACCCTTTTGGACACTGGTGTGTGTACTCACATGCATGAGGTTTGGCATGTGCTAAGGTGCCTTGCCAGGAAACAGGAAGGTGCTTCACTTTAACTGCATGATCTTCCACATCAGTGCTGTTGAATTTTGGCCACAACTTACAAGGACTCAAATAAGAAACTGTTCATGGTACAACTTAAGTCCTAGCCCCCAGAAATCTATTTTTTAAAGTCCAGACACATCTGTTAAGAGGAAATGTATGTAAACCAGGAGAATTTCAGAGATAGAAACTATGAAAATGTTTTTCCCCAGCATATTAAAGTCAGAATTTTATATTTGCTCATATTTGCAGATCCACATCTTTCAATTTTTGTTGGTTGAAGACTTACCTTTAATTCTACAATAAATAGAATGCAAAGTTTAGGTCCAATTTGTATGTTTTGGACTGCATTCAGCTGCACAGATTTGCAAACAGCAGCAGTTGGACTCCTGAATACTGATGTGCTGATACTGGAAGAGCTAGCTCAGGGACCCCAGTTGCCAGTTCCTGTATTACATGACAGTCAATGAGTAAACAAATTAGCAAGAAGGGTTGGGTTTTTTTCTGGGTTGTTTTTTTTTTGGTTGGTTTGGCTTTTTTTATGTTCTTGTTATGTGGTGGATTGGTTTTTTTTTTAGTTTTTGTTTGTTTGTTTGTTTGGTTTGTTTTTAAATTGTAATATTTGTGCAGAGGAGGAAATAACCCAAAATTTACATGGATGGCAAAAGCCTACGAAATATCCTACTTGCCCTTAGATGGACTAATCATGTCCTTTAAAGCCCAGCTGAACAGCAGTCACATTACTCAGGCAGGTCCCTCATCCTCAGACAGATGCTGGCTTGGAGGTCACTGGAAAGGAAAGAAAGGAACATCCTGTCTGCACACATTTCCCCAGAAAAGAAGCTTTGCTGGCAGAGCCAGGAAAGATGCTTTTCAGTGATAGCTCCAATGTTTATTGTTTCATACAATATTGCCAGAATTTTGGAAGGCAATATCTAGGTAGAAAGGTATTGTCATATAGAAAAGGATAATGAATGTATCCAAGCTTTGCTTTTGTGTAGGAAGATGAAATGATTCCCAGAATATGCTGCCTGATAATGTCTTTCTGCATTGAATACTTCCAAGTGGATTGTGTTAAAAAACTGCAGCAAACTGCCACCGGTCTCTTGGATTACCTCGTTTGGGAATAAAGGAGGTGATCACAATTCTATGCATGTAAACATGCAACAAGCAAAGACTGTTGTTTGAAAGGTCTCTCTCCAAATAATAAGGTGCTTCATGTTTTCAGTGTAGGATTTTGTTGCTGGCTTGGTTTTCATTGGTATTTTTCCACTCTCCTCTTAGCTCAAATATTAGGAGACAGAAAAAGCAAGAGAAGTGACATCAAAGACAGATTTTTGTGTTATGACACTGATTCGTGAAAAATTCTGATATTATACAGCTCATGGGTAGACACAAAGAAAGGGAGACATGAGCACTGGATTTGAATTTCAACACAAGGTTACTATCACACATAAGGTGTGGATAATGTAATAAAAGCCATTGAATATAACAGGATTCCTACATTTATTCTCGGCACACAGTTCCTAAAAGTTTATGGGGTGAGCCAAAAGATACCAAGATTACCTAATCCACTTAGGGCTCCTGGTACGAAAAAGCACAGGAAAGCTGATCCAACAGTCCCAGGTTTCACTCTCGTTTCTTGGAATTCAAGGACCATCAGCCAGCCTGTCTCCTACTGCTGTGTAGCTCTTGGCTTGCACTGCATCCAGCCATACCAGGTGGTGTACCACAATCCCCCAAAGTATTATTCCTGTCCTACAACGTGGGATTTTTTTTCTTGGTTGGCTTATTTAGAAAAAACAAAACATGATCCAGATACGTCTATAAACCTCTTGCTGTTGGATGCGTTTCCCACTACTCTGAACTCCTTTTCCACCACTCCTTGCATATGTAGTGTCTTTCCCTGTGAGTCATATCACCTCTTTCCATGCTTGCTGGCATTTTGACCTCTTTCGAATGCAGCCGCTTTCCTGCTGCCGTCACTATGCTTCCTGTCCACTACGCCCAATTTGACAACACTGCCGACCAGGGAAGCACATGGCTTGCCTGATTGCCTGGAGCAGCCTGGCATCCATTCCCTAACAGGTCTGCAGTGCTGTATCCATCGCCTCCTTTTCTCCAAGAGGACTTTTCTGGGTTGTGCATACCCCAAGATGACCAAACATGAGCTAACTGTGCTCCAGCCCTCCTATTGCAGCTGGCAGATGGACGGGTGCTTCCCAGGACCTCCAGCAGTGCACCCTCTTTTAATTATTGCATCCTCTTGTGAGCGTACCTCATTAAACAGTGCCTGTAATGCATACTAATGGCCTAACCTGCATGACCTGCATGACCAAGCTACCCAAAGACCTGCAAGGCTTCCCCTGATTTCTCTTCTCTTCCTCTGACTGAAGAGACCATCCAGAAAAAGGCCAGCAGTGCCATATCATACGGGACCTTTCCTTTGACCTCCTTTTATATTGGCCTTTCCCCTACTCTCCCAGGATAGGAATGAAACGGTGCTGGTTCCTCTGATGACTGCCCTTTCATCCCACCAAGTGAGGATATTTTGTAAAACTACCTTCCATAGAAAAAGACTGTTTTTTTCTCATGGATGACCAGTCTAGTACATTCCACTGCTTCCTTGTAATGTTTTGATAAAGAGCACCTTAGCCAAGAGAAGGGTCATTTACTGGAGCAGAAATATCAGTAAGGCATCTCCTTGGGTAATGGTCATAGCTATGTAGGTCAGTGGGTGAAGCAAGAATACTTGTGGATAATTAAACTCCCTGTATGGGCACACTTTGGCCAGGAAGTGAAGGGTACTTAAAGTTAGAAGAGTCCATTGACTTTAAGGTAGTCTTCTGCACAGATGAGCAGAAGATTGACATGCCAGGGTCAAAGCACAATCTTTTGCTCCTCAAACTGACATCACTTAAGAGAGAGGGAATGCAAAGGGAAAGCACCATCCTGGGTTGCCTGATAGTAATTTGTCTGAGACCTCAGCAGGGAGAATATTTCAGGATAAATACTTTTTTAAGTGTATTTGCCTCTTTTTCTATTTTCAAATTGTCTATAAACATGTTTTTGCAAGTCTGTTTGTCATTCTGAATGATTTACAGTGAGTGAAACTAAAGTTTAGGCCCATTCACAGACAGCTTACTTCAGGTTTTCAAAAAAGAAATTCAGTCTGATCCAATTTAACACAGGGATCACATGGCATGTGTTCTTGCCTCAATTGGATAATTCTTTGATTCAGCTTTTTGATGTGAATATCAATTATTCATTTGAATTTTAACATTCTAGTACTACTTGATGCTATTCTAATAGTATATGCTGTTTCAGCAAGTATTTCTGTACAGATATTACTTGCCAGTAAATTTATGGCGTGAAAATTAAAACCAAGGAAATGCAGAGTTCCTTTCAAAATACAGATGAATATTCATAAAAACATTACAGTGTTTGCCTCTCTCTGATGTTTAGTGTTGATCGCTCATCCAAAGTTGGAAGGATATAGCCTGAGACATGCTTCAAGAGAGCAGATAAATGAGGAGCAGGGGAGATTAAGTTATAAGTAACAAGATGATTGTAAAACTCCTGGACATTTTGGGGCCGCAAAGCCTTTATCAAAGTTGGGAGAAAATTTTACTGGGTGTTATACAGACACGATGTAGAAAACTAGCTCAGAATATAGGACATTCAAATCCAAATTACTGCAAGAACCCTGGTCAAACGGCATATTGCAAATAGGAGTATACAAAGCATACTGAGAGAACAGAAATTTTAGTGGGCTTAACTTTTCATCAACTTTGAGGGCCCATTTCTAAGGTTATAACATGAAGAAGTCTACATTGGAGTCTGATACAAAAATAGATAAGTCAAATGCTTTGTAGGACAAAGAAAGGAAAAATCAGGGAGAAAACAGTGTATCCAGGTCTCTCAGTAGGCTGCTGCCACAAGAAATGACCAAGTTGGTCAATCAGGAGTACACCTTTAATAGCAAAGCTAATCAAGAATGTATTGACTTCAGTGTCTTGAATTGTTTGGTTTTTTTCTTGTTGCTGAATTTTGTTTTGTTCTCCATTGAAGTGTCCAGAGCACTCTCTCAGATGCAAAGGGATTAAGTGCATCCCACAGAATACTCAAGAGGTTTGACAAAATAAAACACTGTAAAGCTTTGCCAGTGGTTGCACTGTGGAAGTGTTGGCAATTTGAGCTCCAAGTGGTAAAGGTGAAATAGCTGTGTAATTATACTCTTGGTTAAACCTCTTTGAAACCAGTAGCTAGGGGAATGTCTAATCACAGTTCCCCACTTCAATATAGTTGCAAGAATACAAGTGAGTGGCTCTGATTTCTCTTACGTATGGGGGAGTTGATACCATTACAGCTGCATCTCCACATTCCAAAGATGGAGCACAGGCACCCAGAAACAGAGCTGCCTCACCCCTCCTTGTTCTGTTGGAAATTTTCTGTATTGCAGGAAAAAACTGCTGCAAGGCCAGAGAAGCTGAAAAAAGGGAGGAAGCAAACAACAGATTAACAAAGAGGAAACCATCAGGTATAGAAGGACAGGTAGAACAGCTTCAGAGAAAAAGCCTGGAGAGCTTTTGGGTTGGGTGCTAGTTCAAAGAGATATTTTTGCTCACTGCTGTGTGCTTTTTTTTTTTTTTTTTTTTTTTTTAGTTGTTTTTTGATTCCTGCTGTAATCAAGGAAAATAAAGTAGAATGCATAACAGATACCTAGTTTCAGCATGAATTTTGCTTCCTACCAGGCAGCACTTCAGTTGACTGTTCAGATCAGCAGGCAAGTTAACCTCTTTGGAAATGGAAGGAAATGCGACTACTGTCCTCCACAGACGAGAGACATAAGAAGCCATTAATCTCCCTTATGTAACCAGGCAGGTGATATGAAAATTTCCAGATGGTGTGTTTGGATCTCATTCTGCCCTGAATCTAGGATGAAGCTGTCCCAGGCCTCTGCTTCACTCAGTGTTTCATCAGCTGATGTTCTGAAAGATGCTTTTTCATTGAACTGAGTTAAACCTTCAATAAACCCATTATTTTTCAGAGGATTTGACACATTAAAAATAAAAATAAGGGTCTTCTGAGGTCTAAAGATGTAGGCATTAATTTGAACGTGTGGATTTGGACGTGTGTCTTCTTCACCCTTTCCCTAAAAGATTAAAGGCTGTATGTGGAGTCTAGGTTCTAGTTTCTATTTAAGTCTGAGGGGTGCAGGGAAAGCTACGCCTTTGTCTTGTCTCTTCACACAATAAACACTGGATGAAATTCATCCTGCAAGCATTGGCAGTAGAACCCCTTGCACACCAGCAAAAAGAGATTAAGAGTGTCTCTTGGCACATCCCATCAGGGGACTTCTTTTATCGCTTGAATCGACAGAAGCTTTGGATCAACAAAAAGAACTGAAGCAGGTGTCTCGTTTACCTCATGCCAATCTATCCTTCTCTCCATCCTCAGAAAATTGCTCTTTAGCTCTCTCAAGGATACTGAGCACTTGGGTAACCATTTGTTTCTGCTTTATCTTGACAGTACAAACCCAAACAACAATAACCCTAGGATGTAGAAAGACTCAAAATCATCTATGTTTTATTATTATTATCTTCATATGCATGATATATTGTATTAAAAAATCCCACATGTTATGTCATGTTATCAGATATGAAGCAGTACTTCTCTTCAAGGTTATGTTTAGCAGCTTTTAAATGCAGCTTTTAATCAGAAATCCTGGCTGTCCAGAAAGAAGTACTTCTTAGATGGATATTCTCTTATCTTTACAAAAAGTCTTTCTTGAGCCACAGTTTTGCACACACTCCAAGACCCTGAAAGAGTGGTTTAACCTTCTGTCCCTTCCCTCAGTCACTCATTTACACTTAACACGCTTTCAAGTCTATGTTGGCAAAGCTATTTAGGTGTTTTGCACTGAACTAGGTATTGTAACTAGGGAGCACACGACAGGGAACTGGTTTTTTTCACTGGCAGTGCTAACTGCTCAAATTGTACATCTGATTATGGCTGCAGGACATATTTTCTTGGGCTGACTTAGTAAAACTGCAGCTTGCTCCTGCCATGCTCTAGTCTTACCTGATAAGAATAAACACTGCTCCAAAGCCTTACTGTGCTTCCACATTAATGTTACCCTCTTGAAAGACAGGGTATGCAATCTGTCCTGCTGCAGAATGGGAGTAGTTCTGCTCGGTTTTGGGGTTTTAATATTGTGGAGAAGAGCAGCAATTTCCTGCCCTGCTCTCCCAACAGAGATGCTTTTGAAACACCAGAGAGTCAGCTGTTCTCCCAGGTTTGTGCTCTCCCCCTTCCTTGTGTTTCCCTTTCATTTATGCCTTTTTCTTCCTGTTCCCTAACCTGCTATAACCTACTTCCACACTTCTGCAATGCTGAAGAAAGCGCTATCTCCCTCCTTCCCCCTGCCTACCTCACCAACCTGTTGCTGGAATCTCAAATCCTCAAGCACTAAAAGAGAAGAGGCTTCTTTTCTCAGCTAAATTAACACCAATCTGGTTTTGTTAGCTTGTCGTTCTCCAGAGAGCAGCCATACAACCTCTTCATTTCATTCCCCCTTCCCTTGCTGCTTAAGAAGTAGCACATCCTCACACCAGAGACACTTGCGTGAATCAATTTGCAGTGACCAGCTTAAATGTCTCCTGGGCCACTCTAGCTTCTTTCATTTGGAGCTGTACAGTAAAGAAATAGCTGCCCTGAAATGGTTGTAAAGGAAACCTGACAAGGGACAGAGGGAAAGTGCTTGTGTTAGTGTACTGTGCTCGCTTCTCAAGTCAACTTCCATAGCCTCAGTGGGAGCATCATCAGGTCTGCTAAGCACATCTGAAACATTAGTCTTTTTCATGATCCTTCCAGTTTTCTTATACACATTGGATGTTTGGGCATTTCGGTAGAAAAGCAGTTCGATTTCTTCCCTCAGGATCAGTTTCATGCCCGTAATCCTTGCCAAACTTGACACAAGCGACAGGTGATATCCTGGCTCAGCTAAAGTCAACAGCAGAGCTCCTATGAGAGCCAGAGTCCAGATCATACTGTCAGCTTTTTCCACAAGAACCAGCCTTCTCATGCCTGCTTGTCTGGGGGGCTTTCTGTCAAGAGAAATATTCCCCCCTTTTGGAAGAGAAAGGGCTGGAAGGCAAGCAAAGCAAGTCCAGTGTCAAGAAGACCTTAAACATGATGTTAGGGCAGTCTTTCTTTTCTTTGAAAGGTGTGTTATAAACGTAGCTGCTAGGTGCAAATCTTCCCCAGGTCTCCTCACCCTCCCTTTAGAATGACAAAACATGCTGTATGAAGCAGTGCATACATTTTCTCCCTCTGCCTTTTCTCCAGTGAGTATTTCTTATAGAGGAAATAACCCAAAAGAAACTCATTTTATTCTGCAAGTCACGCCTGGTGGGGAGGAGCTATCTAACCTCCTGGCTGATTATTCTTTAAAAATAATAAGAAGAAAACCATGCTTTTGTTTCTTTTACTGTAGCCTTCATGGATAAATCAGCTCCTGACCGACCTCACTGTCAAGCTGTGGCACCAGCAGCTATCCAATTACTCACTAAATGTCTGTGAATCATTTGGTGTGTTAGAGATGATTTGCTGCAGGTTGCAGACTCCCAGTTAGTCAGTCTTGCTGGAGAAATTAAAGTCTTTGTTGCCATAGTTTTGCTGACTCTTTTTCATCATTGTGTTTTGTCATTTCACTACACCCCAAAGATGAAAGAAAAATACAAAATAAGATCTACTAAGATTTTAGTATCTTCCAAGGTTCTGAAACATCCCAAAGGCAGGGGGAGGGGATCCTTGATATAGTCACAATAGCATTTTCAGGAGAGAAACTATGGAGGTTTTGAAAACAACAAAAGGTCAGTGCTGTTAGTAACACTGGTCTCTTTTAGTTGCATTTGGGTGAGCTCATGACACTATCTGTCCTAGGTCTGGATAATCCTCTAAATTCCCAGAGAAGTTAATTGGGAGCATGAGATTTTTCATGCCAAAATCCTCACTCTCCAGCAGGAATAAATAGTAATAGCTATTTCCCTGTTCTTTGCCTAGGCTATGCAACCTTATACAAAGAGCTTACACATGCCACACTTGAAGTAATTTAAACTTTTGGAGCTGCTGGTTTTGTTTGCAGTCACATATTCCCACCAACTAATCAGAAATATACTTGCTATCAAAGGCAGAATATTCTCCTCCCTGTCCAGCAGATTGGTTTACTGCAAGAAAACTACATACACAGGCAAATCTCCCAGACATGTCAGACTTCTAACAGAGCTATGAATTCTCCCAACAGTCAGAGGTAGAACATTAATAACCACTACCATAAAACAAATCTAAAAACTGCCGAATAATAATAATAATAAAAAAAGATATTTATAGAGGCAACACAGGAGATGCAACAGTAAGAGTCTCCCTTTGGATCATCAATTCATGAGTTCTGTGATCCTGAATAATGGGCATGCTTCCAAATGATAAAATAAACCACATCATCTATTCAAAATCACTAACTTTTTTCTTGAGTTCCTTAAAGGTGAATTGCAGCAAATGTATAAATTTTAGTGTGTTGTAACTTGTGTGTCTTTTACTACCATAGGAAGTGAATTTCACAGAATTTATTGGAAATCATTATCTTCCTGTGCTTCTTAAAATGTAATTTAAAATTTGTCACAGCAGCAGCAGCAAAGCTGACACAGTGTAATCCTGGTGATGAGTGATACTCTCTGAAAGAACTCCATAGGAAGATCTGCCATGATTTGCCAATAACAGTATCTGTAATGATATTTGCTTCTCAAAAATCACTTCCAAAATAAAATAATGAAATGTTTGTGTTTGAAAAGGACTCATGGACAGGGATGATGACCAACAAAAGAACATTAACTGATCTCAGCAGTAGCATCAAAAAACCCAAGCCTCCATGGAAGCAAAATACTCCACCCTATTTCATTCAATCTTTAATTCTTCTTAATAATTTCATTTGGGACTCTGATAGCAGATGTAACCACTTGCTCAATTACAGTGTGTTTCACACCTGCTCTACCCAGACTGAAGAGGCAAACAGGTGAAAATCAAGCTCCTGCTTACTCTAACCAAGACACTTTTTGACAGAAGAAGCATTTTTTACTGTTGAGAAACACTCCTGCTGGCAAAATTCTGTATGTAACGTAACACATGGAAAGTAAGCCCTTACTTTGAGAACACACTTATAAACTAATTATAAGTTCAGGTTATGATTGATAAATGAAAGCTAGCATTCAAAGAGGGATGTACTCAAATGCACGTGAAATAGGTGTCTGCATTTGTGGATATGCACACGTTTATCTGTTTCATTGTAGGTGGATAGGCAGATATCAAGTGCTTCTATGTGACCATCATTAACCAACTGAATTTTGACAGGTGTTGTGGTAGAAATGCTTACTGTTAAGTTGAATATTGTTTTCATTCCAGTCTGAGTAGTGATGAGATTTTTCTCTTCTGAATTCTTTACGTGATTCCATGCTGATTTGAGTAAATGCAATTTCACTGTGAGTTTCGTGAAGTCCCTAATATCTTTTCAGGGGCCTTCTGACAAGATGTATTCTATGATTTGCTTCTTTTGAAGTTATCACACCTCTCTCCTGCAATCCACATCTGTTTATGGGGTAAATTCACCCAGTAGTTGATTGTTAATCCATATAGGCTTATTGAAAAAGGCTGTATTTGTACACCATTGTATTTTCAGTGCCTTCAGATCAGGGTTTATGATTATGGACCTCTTACTTAACTGCAAATAATGTTTAGGAAAATCCAAAAAACGTAATACCAATAAACACAGGGAAACTTCAAAAACAGCAACATATGGTACGTATGTGACTATTAAGTACCCACCAAGAAATCCTTGGTCTATCTCCATAAATCCTTAATCCAGAGATACCCCCATAAGAGAGCCCCTAAATAACCTTTTAATAGCAACCACACACTAAAGAATGGGCTCTATAGTCTCTAATCCATGTGGAGACTTCTTCAGTTTTTGCTTCTAAATCAGCAGGAGCTGAGAGTAAGTAAGTTCACTTGGAGTAAGACACGGTACCAAAATGGATGTGCAACTGCTGGGTCTCTTAAAATCTTTAAGTGCTAATGGCATGACAATTAAGATATTCTGGCATTCAGCCTCAGATGCAGGCAGGCAAGACTTAATGTGATCAAATTTAGACAGCAAAATTGTACGTTCATATCAAATGTAAACAGATCCCTATTTATGATCTTCTGCAAGAATGTGTGAAAGGCAAGCTAGGTCTGCCAAGATTTCCTGGTTAGTTTTTTTTCAGGAGGCAGACAAGGATTAGGCAGCTAACAGAGGAAATGAAAGACTATTTATCATTTCATGTTTTATAAACCATTCCGTAACAACCTGTAAGAATGTCAAACACAGAAAACCCTTCATCTGGCATTTCCTCTCTCTGTTCTTGTGAGGAATCCAACTCAGCAGGAAGTTAGACCTGACACCTTTAGATTCCCCAAGTATCGCTTCCCTCTGCTGCCACAAAAAAAGGAGCGCAGCCAGCTAACAGCTGTAGAAAACATTGTCATTTTTCAAACATAAGGCCACAAGGAAGAACAGATCATGACAACCTCCCCCAGGTCTTAACTAGAACAGCAAAAGTGTAAACTCCTGTGTGTGCTACTTCATGCAGTTTGTTTCTTCAGCAGTTTCCTTCCTTTGGTTTATTTTACGTAAACACAACCATTTCATATGTATGTGCTCAGGTATAAAGATAAAGAGGTAGAACAGGCCCTTGGTTTTGACACTGAAAGCAGTGAGAAACAGCAATAAAAGCTGCAGACTGTAGCAAGTATGAAATCTATTTCACTACAGAAATTGTACTTGGCTTTTGTTTAATTGTGGGTGATGGTAGAGCCTACAGGCAAGTGTCCCAAGAAATCCACCAAAAACTTCAAGTGCCTAAAGCTCTATATAGAGATGTGTTTGGATAGGGGTTTTGATTATTGTGGGAAGATTATAGAAGAAGTACACAAAGGTGTTTTGCAGATGGGTTCAAGGTGGGAAAGTGATTGCGCTACTTGAATGTTTCTTTCTATGTATGTATCTTAATTGTACCTCATTTTTCCTTTAAAAGAAATAATCTGTTTATTTCAGGTAAAACCTAGAACTTCTTCAAGAAGGCTAAATACAAAACAATTTCTTAAAACTGCACTTTGACTTCTAGAAATTACATAGTCTGAAAGCAGCTGTCTTCTGCCTTGCTTTCTGTGAAGGTGCCTGTCCCATCCTTTAAGTGATGTAAGCCTGTAAGTCTGACTTCCACAAAGAGGCATACAGAGAGAGCATGGAGACATTTTCAGAAGCAAAGATGGTTGCAGGATTTTCAGCCTGCCAAATTAGGTGGGAAATGATGTTTCCGTTACGGTTGCCAGCTTTGTTTTATCCCATTCCTGACAGAAAGCCCAAAAAGTGACATGACTGATCTCCCCAGCTTCTGAAAGTACAGAAACTTTCAATATGAGTCACCTGAATTGATGTCTCAAACACTCCCAGCTGCTTGGCTGCTTAGTATGCCATTGGGCAGCTTATTACGCCAGCAGGACCAGCTAGAGAGCCTACCCGTAGGCATATCTGCAGGCTGCTCCTGAGGCCCCCTGTCAAATTGGATGGGATAGGGATGTATCAGTCATCCAACTTCTCTGGAGATCCCTGCCTTAAAAGGGGAGCAGACTTAGCCAGTAACTCGTGTTGAGCAAAATGGAGGGAAAGTAGCAAAAATACCTGTCTTGCTCTAATGAGAGAACTCTGAAAGTCTGCCAGTTCTAGCCTAACACTGTTGCTGTCAAGCCATCTGCATCTGTTGGCTAACAAAAAATCCTGCTCCAAATGGGAAATGAGAGATGACAAACGAGTTCTCTACCTAGGCTTACTTTGAAAATTTCCCAGAGGATGGCTGTGGGTCTTGGAGCTTATTTGTGTTGTGTTTATTTTGGGCTGTGGAAAGAAAGAAGCTTAGGATTTGTTGTTTGGGTCTAGGGATCTGCCGAATGCTGAAAAAGAGAATCAGACCCCTGAAACAGTACTGGAAAATCCACAAATATTGGTCACTAACTAGAACCTCAGTCTAAACAGCGAAAGCATAGAGTAAAAAGTCCTATTTTATGTCCATCCCCCTTTCCCTCTCCTCCCAACCCAAAAAAAACCAAACCATGATGAATCAATTTCAAAGGTCATCTGCAGCGCAAATTAGACAGCAGTCCTCTGAGGTTGGCTTGTTAGGTTACCCAGGCTACAGTCATCATTGATTACCTATGTCGGAAGTTTACTAGAGTAAGATTGCACTGACATAAGCATGATGACGTGCAGGAGCTAGCTTTTTTCAGTGCTTGGCTCCTAGATCATTTTCTCCATGCTTTCCAACATTGTGATTCAATTTTTGCATAGCTCTTAGTCACTTCAGTGTATATATAAAAATTGCTGTTGAGCTGTGATTTTAAAGCATTCTGCTGCATTATGTAATGTTTTCTAGAAAGTTATCAAATTCCTTCCCAAAAGTTTACATGGTGTTAGCCTCTCCTTTTGATGGCTATTCTGTGGAAAGTTTGCTCAGACCTTTAAAACAAATTTCTAATACCACATAGACTTCAGCATTCAATCTATAACTTTTGCAGTCTTATACTGAACTCTCTTTAACAAGAAAAATCTAACAGAAAACTAGAGATGTAGTCTAGATTAGCATTACTAGGAAAAAATATGATAAAATGGAATAACATAGCAGTTGTTTCATGAAAATAGCTATTCATAGACTCACATAATGGTTTGGATTGGAAGGGACCTTGAAGGTTTCAACCCCCCTGCCATGAGCAGGGACACCTTCCACTAGACCAGGTTGGTCTATACTCAGTTATATTAAAACTGTGCCATGAACTAACTCTTATGATAGTCAGTTGTAAACACCATCATAGGCTTGGGTTTTTTTGTGAGCCTTGCTGTCTAAATATCTCAGCTATTTACTCTCACATAATTGTGTTTAACTCATTTGGAGTCTTGTGTCTAATTAAAGAACCCAAAACAAATATGCCAATAAGTAACACTGTTTTCCTGTTCTGCTGGGAAAGGACTAACATATATATAACAGACATACATATAGGTACATATGTAGGACTGATTTCTGTAGAAACTCTTCTTGTAAAAACAGTTACAAAACCTGACTGAGTAGCCCTGTATAAAATGAGGAATTTGATGTTACTTACTTGTCCATTAGAGTACTGGATAAACATATTAAACCGGACTTCAGCATCACCCTTAATAGTATTCCTGTTGCTAGGAAACAGTTATCAGGACCCCACAAGCCTTGTCTTTGGGACTGCTTTCATACTTTACCCAAAGCTCCTGCTCTGACACGCTGGAAATTGTGTTTCCATTTTTCATTGTCTTTCTTGCTATTTTTCTCCATTTGTTTTGGCTTACAAAATCCAATTTTGCAAATGAGCAGATACATATCACGTAACTAACTAGCTGTGCAAAATGGAGCTCTTCTTCAAAATGCATCCTCGTGGTATACACCAAATATATTCCTGGAATAGCTTTTCACCCTCACTGTTTGTCCTGGGATAAGTGTTAGAATGAATTGGACTACTCCTGGAAGATTACCACTTTCTAAGTATTTACTGAAATAGCTGTATTTCTGTGTAAAATACAATGCTTTCTTTGCCTTCACTGATGAGGTATTTACTGCACCCACTTACTGCAAGATAATGCTTAATTGGAAGCCTCATTGTTTTATTTGATGCTCTTTTAGATTATTTCACTCTGCATATGAGACTTCCCATGGATTTCCTAGAAGAAAGGGCAGTAGGTCCTCCTGTTTATCAAGCTTATAAGTAGATGGTACAGTTTATCTTTCAAAAATCCTAGCAAAGCCAAAATTATAATTATAGCTATATAATTATTAAAATACGTCCCTAGCTGAGCTTATTATCGCCTCTCAAGAATCAATGAAGAAATGGATGCCATGAATTTGATGACAGGACTCTTTCAGTGGTTCTTGTTTTACAAAGCACAAGGAAGGAGGTGGTGAAAAGGTCACAGAAGGTGGCAAAAAGGGTGAATTCAGCATTCTGCCATAGAAGGCGCTCTTTAGCGTCCTCCAAGGATGTTTCTAAACAGCTAGTCTGAGATATAAAAAAGCCCCAAGCTTCTAGACTTACCCTGTTTAACCTTTTACATATCCCTGATTCAACACAATCTCCAGATATACATTGCCAGGACACTTTTCCCTCAGCATATCAAACTTCTGACCTTGCAGCTGTTGTAAGTCAATCGCAACGACACGTCCTGCTGTACCATGTTATAAATAAAGGTAACTTGCTCATCAAATTCCAAAGAGCTACAAGTACTATGCAGCCTGATCCTGCAGTTCTCACACAGGCAAGACTGCCACTGAGCTAAGACTTTATTTATACTACTGATGGCCTCAGCTCCCTTTTATTCATGGTGCTATAAATCAGGATTCACTTAAATAAAATCACGGGTTTAGGCAGAGTGTGAGTGGAGAACCAAAGGACAAATTCTTGCATGCAATAATCCCTCAGACTTCAGTCTTTCAGGCTCCCTGAAACCTTGTCCAGTGGAAATCCTGTCCCCCAGCTACCCGAAACCAGTGGATACCTTGCTTCTACAGAAACTGTAACTTCAGTGCCACTGAAAATGGTTTCAGAGTAATTTGCAGTGCTCACTTCTTACGCTGTCCACTTACAGAGTTGGGTTGCTTTACCCAGGCTATAAGGTCTTCCTTCTGCTTCTTGCATACTGCAGTGTATTGTACAGGGTCTCAGCCCTGATACTTTTCCAAATGGAAATTCAAAAGCTGAAAAAAAACCGGAAGAAAGGGTTGAAGTTAGAGACAAGCTGCTGAAAGAATCATCCCATTGTCATAAAAAGAAGATCATGATTTTCTTTTTTCTGGTTAGGGACCTCAAATTAACCATAATGAAATGCTGGAATGCTTTATTTATACCATATAATCATAATAAATATCATAATAAATGATCTAAAATTTGTGTTGCTGCCAATGCAGGCCACTCAGAATGCAGGATGTAAACTGATATACATGTACTGTAGATCACAGTGAGCCCAAAAGAGAGACAACACTGTAAAACAAATCCACCTATATAGCACAGTCTTGTCATGCAAATCTCAGTATTTGTGATAATTTCCCATAAAGTGAATTCAAAAATTGCTCAATGAATCTCTAGCACAAAAAAACCCCATGCATTGTCCTTGGGTTTTACACCCAAATCAAAGCCCTGATTTCAGAAAAAATCCAGTTTCAAAGCTGCCTTTGGGTGAGGTCATTAATGGGACAATATATTTGTAGACCAAATCACAT
The DNA here is from genome assembly GCA_039877255.1 of Loriculus beryllinus. NCBI lineage: Eukaryota > Metazoa > Chordata > Aves > Psittaciformes > Psittacidae > Loriculus > Loriculus beryllinus. The sequence continues at coordinate 935 of JBCJKH010047724.1, read as the reverse complement.
ACGGATTTAGTCAAATTCTTGTTTTACCGTGGAAGAGCTGATCACTTCATCACTTGAATCTGCTTGGCTGTCATTCATTAAAATATGAGTATCAGCTATTTCACTCTGGGCCTAGTGACAAGACTAAATAGTGCCACAGTAAAGTAAAAGAGGTATGCTCCAGCTGTCCACTACATCTCCTCCATCCTAAATATATCTATTCGGTGGTTTGGCTGGCTTAGTTTCCAGGAAGACTAGCAAAGGTTTAGCTTTACATATGGCTAGCAAAATGAATGGGCAACAAATAAAACAGGGTTTCTGGGGAAAGCTTTGTTCTCAAAATACAGTATGGAGTACAGGACTTAAGAAGTAGCCTTGCTGTCCCTGTGTGTTTTGTTACAAAGAATTCTTGAAAAAGCATGACAATACTTTCTTTTCTTGTTTGCATTATCCTCTTTCAAAACCTCAGTAAAACTCTCATTTTTCAATATATCTACAAAACCTTGGCAACAGTTAGGTTTTGCTGTGCTAAGAACAGCATCTATCAATCAGGTTGGTGAAGAAGATTTTAATGCTTCTTTATATTTCCCATCTCCATCTGCTGCCTAATATACACCATTTGAAACTCTTGTGGTAGGGAGATGTCTCACTGTTGTGTGTTTATGTGGGAGGTACTGGTACAAGGATAAAACTCTTAGTTCTAAGTTCTAGAAATAATAATAATTTTCAAGGTTCCTCAACTGTGTCGACAAAGTGGTATTTATGGCAGTGACAGACACCTTCACACAAAGAGCCAAGACACAACTCTCCCATCCTGCTCTTGCCTTTCTCTTTGCTTGCAAATGCTTTGTTCGTGGACCCCACTGGCAGAGAGAAGGAGAGGAGAGGGAGAGGGAGAGGGAGAGGGAGAGGGAGAGGGAGAGGGAGAGGGAGAGGGAGAGGGAGAGGGAGAGGGA
>JBCJKH010047723.1:0-24934 GCA_039877255.1 Loriculus beryllinus | reverse complement strand
TTTTGAGCACTCAAAAACTAGGAAAGGCTTTTCTTCCAGCCAACGAAAAGCTTCTGGAAAAAGAGGGGGAAGGTTTTTTTGCACCCCCCCCCCCCCCCCCCCCCAGGTGACACCATGAACTACTTCCTAATGTGCCTAGGACCTGGTTTGCATTAAAGCTTAAAAAGCTTCCAGAGCTCCTCTAAAGCAGTGCACCAAAGAACAGTGCCAGCCCCACTAATAAAAGATCTACACTGTCTTAACTGGAGTGACCTGGCTTTGGCCTTCTGCTACAGTAAATGTGCGATTCAAACTGTTTTCACAAGATCCACATGTTGGGAAAACTGAAACACAAAGCCGCTCGACTTCAAATCCCATGTTGCCATATCCAGGGCATACAACACTTCATATATTTAGGATACAGCCTCCCACCAACTCCAGTTACAGCTCAAAGGGCCAAATACAATTGCAAATCAGACTTCACATCTAAATGAGGTTTCAATAACTCAAAGAACACACAGTTCGTGCCCAGATGTGAAAAGACAGATTTAAGAGAACACAATCACATAGAGACTTTGAAGCAGAGAATGGAAAGAAATCCCCAAAGTGAAAAAAACCTCCTTCAGCCTAATGCAGATTAACAACAATTAACATCTGGTAAAGCTATCAGGAATAAGAAGTAAGATCTTATCACAGGAAGCACCATGCAATCTCAATGAAAGACAGCACTGCCAATAATTTTAAATGTATGAAGGTAAGTCATAAGTGATTAGCCACGTGCAAATCATTAGTCAAGTGCTCTAGTGCTGCCCTATTCAACTGGAGTTTGCTGTTCAGGCTGCAAGGAAGAGAGGAAATATACAAGCAACACTGAGAAAAAATGATGTGAAAATACAAATGCTACCTTAGTAGATACCAGGGTCCTGCAAAGAGTATTGGATACTCGTAATAAAATGTGCCTGGAAATTCAAGCCAGATGCGCATAAAAAGGTACTGGCTTTACTGAGACTGATGTAAGTGAGGAAGAAAAGGGGTACACGTTTTTGGTGGGGGAAAAAAACAAGCCTTTGGCCTTTATTTGGGGCAGTAAGACCACTGAATCTGGAAAGAAAGTTTGTTCTTGTAACCTCATTTTTCTTCAATGATTGCTTTTAAAGGCAACAGAATCACAGTTAGAAAAGAAAGCTTTGCATACTGGCCTTTCAAATGCATAACTACAGGGGAACTACTTACAGGAATAACAGCATAAACTGTGTCTTTTGCAGAAAAATACTGATTCCAAATCTGCAGGAAACAAAGGAGATGGTGTACAGTTACAATCAGCAATAGTAATACTAAATTCTTTAAAAGAAATTTCCTTTGTCAACTAACCTTTGTAAGCACTTTGAGAAGTCATTTTTCAGTCAAACCTGACTGACTTTCCTGCTAACACAATACAAATCTAAGTGCAACATCTAAGAGAAGACAAGTCTTTGCATAATACTTCCCCGTGTAAACAACCTTTTTCGTCATCACAGCAGAATAGCACTACCTACATAAAAGCTCAGAGTCCTTAATAAATGGACAAGCACAGGTAAAAGCCCAGAGTTCAGGACTTTTTCAGTTGATCTTCCCCAGAATTACCTACAGAATTAATGAGAATTGTCCATAAAATGTTTAATCAATGAAACAGAAGTAGAGGAACTCAAAAGGAACTCATGAGTTACCAAACCATTCCCTGCTGTAACTGGCTGCACACCATCCCTGCAGAGCACGTAACTACTTCTATAATGTTCTCAAGCTATCAGGAAAGCCGCTAAGTTTCTGCTCTCCAAGTTGTGCCAGAAGGCTCCTTCATATGTGCTGCTTTCTTTCAAGTGATCGTGCCTACATAGTTTCTTGGCATACAGACTAAGAAAGAAAAAAAGTACCAGATCCAACTCAAGCTACATAAGAAATGTGCAACAGATGTGACTTCTAACTAGATAAAAGAGAATACAGTGCAAAGCCAAGCAGATAACAGGAAAAATAACTCAATTCACGCTGTTTTTCAAAGAAACAGACCCATCCAGCTCCTTCTTACCCTAACCAACTTCAGTGCACAGGCTCCTAAATGAGACACAATGCAAAGAAAGGTACAAGGTGGCAAAAGCTTTGGTTTTATTTCTGTAGAGCAGATGTAGTATAATCCATATGAATCACTGCAAAGTTTTCCCTTTACTGGGCTTCAAACCTGACAGGAGCTTCCTAACGCCAATTCAACTGCTACACATTAAATGGCAACAATAAGAATGACAGTACAGTCAGTTTCTGAGAAATCAAGTCCAGATGTACCAGGTACAGATGTACCAGGGTCCATCCTAGGTGGACTTACATATAAGGAAAAAACTTTATTTTCTACTATTAATACGCATGTCAATGTGCTTTTAATAAAAATTCATCTATAGACTGAAAAATAAAACATAGCTAAGTAAAATTCCATTCTCATATGCAGATTGCTATTAAGCACAGATGTGGTGCAAACTTTATTCCATTTAAATCCATCACCTGTTTTATCTCCTCCGCTGACTTTTCTTTCACCATCTCAACGTTCAGAATCGAATCAAGTGTCTGTAAGAGAAAGCATAAGGAATTTGGCATGACAGCAGTTCTCTGATCCAAGTGAGAATCCAGAATGAATGGATGCAATCAGAGAACATACTCAAGCTAGAGTAGTTTCATTCAGTTTACAGTGTGACTTAGTCTTCTTAATTACCAAAGAAACCAGTAAATCATAAGCGCCAGCACACTGAGAAGTGGAATCCCACAGTGAGTCAAAATAGAAGACATTCTTTCAGGACACAGAACACACTTTGCTCCAGCTGTGCAGATCTCTACTGAAGCTGCAAGAGGAGCTACAGCCTTTCACCTTCAGCCATCTCAGACACACTTACACAGTAAGTTTACCAAAATATAAGAAATGTGAGAGAGTAAAGCCAGTCTCTTGTCCCTCTGGTGGCTGATCTTTGGAAATCTATTTACACGTTGTACAGGCAGCTTAACCCTTGCTATTTACTGCTGTGAGCATTCAGCACAGATTCTCTCAGGAGCAGGAACCTCCAGCGTGTCAGAAATGGCAGGATACTAAAAATGCAGAGTGCCAAGAGTTTTAACATCAAACACAATCCCAACAGTAAATTAAAATCTTATAATCAATTGCAGCATAAGGAAGATCAGTTTTATGTCAAGAAGCTCTTGGCTGAAGCACAGATGCTAGCAATACATCTACATCCTTAATTTACCAGCATGCCCTCTCCTAACATGGAGGTTTGTTTTCCTTACCTTATCTTTTGTGAATCCACCCTTGGATGTCTTTGAGCCCAAGCCTTTTGCCTAGAAGAAAACATTCTTTAGTTTTTATAGCTGATGCTTTAATACCATTTATTTGCCTTCCTTGCCATGCATAACATGCCTGATGACAAAAATCTCCCAAGTAGGAGCTCAAGTTTAAGATACCTGAAGATCACTGCAGTGCGCTTTGAATAAAATGATGAACTAGAAGAAAGATGAGTAACCTAATGAATTATTGATTTAAAGGCCAGAAAGGATTAACTCAAAGCAAACCATTATGCACTTTGGATCCAATATTACTGAACAGTTTTCTTGCATTCCTAAAATTGATATATGCAAAATCATGTCCCTCCATTTGGCTAAACTAATCTGGAACTAATTAAGCAACTTAAACAAGGCTTCAAGCACAGAAATTAGGCTAAAAACCAGAAAAACAACACACTGGAGAACAATACTTTTAGCCATCAGAGAGTGACACTGTGGGAATTCTTTATGTATGGGAACACCTTATGTTCAGAGCATTACACTAATCCTATATACATTATAGTTTTAATATACGTGAATTACAAAGAAAGTTGACCTTGCCTTTTCCTCCATGCACCTAATAAATTCTCCTTGATTGGAGTATCCCACAGGCTGCTTTTTCACTTCAGTTCTTTTTTCCATACGGGATTCAAACACATCTGGACTGGATCTGAATTGGAAAAGGGACTGCTAAAAGTATTGGGTGATGAACATCCTTTGGCTTTTTAAAATGCTTACTGTGGCAGCGATTCATGTTGTAAATGTTGTGACTTACATTATTAATTTCTTGTTACTAAAACTCTCCCACAGAATCTGGCCACAGAATCCCAGACTGGTTTGGGTTGGAAGGGACCTCAAAGCTCACCCAGTTCCAACCCCTGCCACGGCCAGGGACACCTTCCACTAGACAAGGTTGCTCCAAACCCACCCAACCTGGCCTTGAACACTGCCAGGGATTAGGCAGCCACAGCTCCTATGGGCACCAGCACCTCAGCACCCTCACTGTATTTTTATCCTTGTCTCTCATCTCAATCTCCCCTCTTGTCAGTTTTAAGCCATTCCCCCTTGTCCTTCCCTACAGGTCCTTATAAAAGGCCCCTCTCCAGATTTCTCATAGGCCCTCTTTAGGCACTGGAAGCTGCTCTAAGGTATCCTTGTAGCCTTCTCTTCAAGCTGAACCAGCCCAGCTCTCTCAGCCTGGCTCCATGGCAGAGGTGCTCCAGCCCTCGGAGCATCTTTGTGTCCTCCTCTGGACTCCCTCAAGCAGGTCCACGTCCCTCTTGTGTTGCAGGCCCCAGAGATGAACATCACACTGAGAGACAACTCTCACCAACTTGGTGACAGCTACATACGTATTACATACAATCTTGGTGACAGATACATACGTATTACATACAATCTTGGTGACAGATACATACATATTACATACAATCTTGGTGACAACTACATACATACTACATACAAACCCAGCCTGGTTTGGCTTGGAAGGGACCTTAAAGCTCATCCAGTTCCCACCCTCTGCCATGGGCAGAGCACCTTCCACTAGAGCAGCTTGCTCCAAGCCTCACCCTATTTCAAAGCCTAACTAGTTAATTTTCTCATTAGGGCACAAAGCTAAAAATTACTTCCTTCCTTCCTTCCCAAAATCCCAGCTTCCCCAGTACCCCTATCCCCAGAAACGAGCCCCTCCACCGCGGCCTCCCTGCTGCCCTTCCTTCCCCTCAGGCCCATCCGCAGCCATGTCCCCAGGCCCGCCTTCACCTCCGCAGCTCCTGGATCTTCTGTCGGTACTTCCCGTAGAAGGGGTTCTCCTCCAGCGCCGCCTCCCCGTGCCCCGGCCCCAGGTCGGCCACCCCCCGGCTCGGGGGGACCAGCAGCCCCAGAGGACGGAGAGCAGCTCGGCTCCGCAAGGCCGCCGCCAGCCCATAACCCTGCAGCAACGGGCCCGCCATGGCGGCCCGGCCTCCTCAGCGCTGCGCCCGGCCCCCTCAGCGCTGCGCCCGGCCCCCTCAGCGCTGCGCCCGGCCCCCTCAGCGCCGCGCCCGGCCCCCTCAGCCCCTCAGTGAAGAAGCCGGAGCCTTGGTCTGAAAAGGAACTTTTATTTCGAGACGCTATTAAGTGGCGTTACCCGATACAAAAGCAGCGGGGAGTGCCGCAGCGCAAACCACGAAGCGCGATGCACGATGAACACGGTGCGGCTTCGCTGCATGTAAAGGTCAGTAACTGAACTGAAAGATAACACAGTGGGTGTAGTGTGGGGTGGTCCCTACACGGGAGTCATCCAAACACAAATACAGCCTGAAAATGAACCTAAGAATCACAGCGTTAACAGCAAGGTAACAGCAAGTCTCAGCAGCGCATCGCTCCGTTCCCACTACAGCCCAGACTTGCCTCTCTCATCATTTCATGTCTTTTCATTTCAGATATCACTTATTTCTCTAGGGTTCACCATCCGAAGCAGCAGGCAGCCACCTCAGGTCAAGCTTCCAACCACCTCATTGCAAAGCCATGCTCCACAGGCATGAGCTGCAGCAGGGAGCAGATCTGGACAAGTGTATTTACTACACCCATGGCCTTTATGCTCTCTACCCTCTGCAGCATGAATAAAACACAGGAGGAAGCCTGCCAACATGCAGCATCGGGGCTCTGGAAAGCATGCAGGATGGAGACTGGTGGCATAGCAGAAAGCTTGCTGGCTGGGGACCAGAGCTCCCAGCCTGCAGCACACCATGACTGGTTACCCTAGCCAAACAAAGCAAAACCACTGTACTCAGGGATGATATTGAACTGATAGCACAATTCCATCCTACAATGGAAGCGACTATAGCAATTAGCAATCGACTGTGCTCTTGACATGCAAGTTAAGCAGCAGCACCACTGGACAGCTGCACCCCACTGCTAATGACTGACCAGCTTCACTCCTTGGCCATATGTGTGGCTGGAGCAGCACATGCTGTCTCTAGCTGACAGTTTCACTGCTGCTGTTGGAAGAGCCATCTAAAAGTAAAGCAGACTGCAACAAAACAAAACACTAAGAGATTCACATGGCGCTACAATAATCCCTTAAATTTTAAGGTTAAGTTAAATTCCATACAAATCAAACTTCCAAAAATATTTTGCAAACTCTGGCATATGGCTATGATACAGTATGTACAAATAAAATACCAGAATGGTTACATTTTATTGCTAGGGGTTTTTTTTATTTGGTTGAGGAATTATACAGTAGCATATAAAAGGGTATGGGAAGCAGCAAGAAGCAAGTATTGGCTTCTTGTCCTCTCAAAAGCCAAGGTTGGTTGGTTTTGTTTCGGTTTTAAATACTGTGTTTGCAAATGTCACATCAAAAGCATTTCTGTATTGGGTCACGTCTGCATTGCCCAAACAGGATAGAAGAGCAACAGTGAAAGAAGCCTAGGCAACAGGTAACAGGGTTCTGGTTTGTACATTCCTTCACTGGTTCATACTTCCAGAATACAATTATTCAAAAAACTCACGTCTAAGGTTTTGTAAAAGTCAACAGCTACAAACTAACTTCCACATAAACTGATGTCTTAGCAAGGTGGGCAACTTCAGGTCACTAATCATGCAAGAAACTCCCAACATCAGTGCTACTTGTGAGCAAAATCATCCAACTTGGCCATGATCTCACCTGTAAGAGAATCCCTTCTGCAGAAGTCATCTTCTATGTTCCAGAAGGTTTCACAACAAACCCTGCAGCTCCTCTGTTGTAAGGAAACCTCACAAAGATGTGTCAGGAGAAAACACCGATGCCTCTGCACACTCCTATCCTGCATTTTACATTCTTTTGTTGGCAAAAGCACAAAAAGTAAAGGTACAAAGTGATCACGTTCACATCAGTCAGGAAACAGCCCACAAGTCTACCTTTGGGCCTTCCCCACCTGCTCACACACTCCTAGTGACCAGAAGCTTTACTCGGGACACTTCACCATAGTGACCCAAACAACAGTGCATGGAAGAAACCAGCAGCATCAGCAACCATGTTCCAAAGATCTCCAGTAACCAATTAGCAAGACTATCAGCGCACTGCTGATCACACTTGAGGCATGAACTATCCAGGTGCTACACAGCAAGCTGCACTGCAGACTTTTACCTCTTAAGCATCTGTTATTCAGTACTTTTAAGATAGAACAGATTAGCTCATCTCACAAAAAGTAATCTGGATGCAGTACAGCAAAGCGAAAAGAATGCTGAAGTGAAAACCCAAGCACTTAGTAATTTGCTCCTGTAGGCTCATGATATAAAAACACTTTCAACCCTTCCCTCTAAAATTAAATCCTGCTAGAGATTGGCATGCTTTACCACTCCTCCTTTCCTCTGACTGAGTCTAACCTCATTCATGGATGCACTAGGTCAAAATTAGAAATTTATCTGAAACTCTTAACCACCACTTTTAGACTCAGCCTCATTATAAACAGCTTGCTACCAACACAGCCCCCGACACAAACTTCCCCTTAAATATGCATAATTTACTCTATCTCAAATATTTACAAGCAGAAGCAGCCCATCTTTACAAGACAGCTTTCCTTCTGCTCTACATAAAGTGCAGCTCTCTAATTTAAGGCAAATTTCTGTGAACTATAAAACCATAGTTTTATTTTAGTATGTACACATTTTGAATTAAAAACAAGAACTCCCTCGAAAAAGAAAGAATGAGAGGAAAATGTTTCCGAGTTTGGGAATTTTCTGGATTTTAACAGTCCCAATATTATGTCCTATTGACATATAAATTTGTATGGGTTTTTCCTCAATAAATGCAAATAAAAAAAAGAGGTGCAATGTGTACAGTAACTTAGCTCCAAAGATCAGTAAAACACTGGGAAAGTGCAGATGTAGTATTTCATGTCCCGTAGTTTCCTTTAGCTACAGTACCATCCATCAGTATCACATTCCTAAATATGTATCTCAGACACCTAATGCTAATCTCAGTTCTTGTAGGGAGTATTTCTCATCTCCATCTGTGTCAAATTGCTTAAAGCTCTGTGACTCTTGAGCTGTTGAGCCAAGCAGCTTTTGAAGATCTTCATGTGACAGTTTTCCATCAGCATCTTGGGTTGCTTTTTCAAAGAAATTCTGAAGATCTGCAAAGAGAGCAAGGATTGAAAAGTAGCTCCTTTAAGTACAAAGGAATATCCTTTAAGATGCTCTTCCAGTTTTACTGCACTGTTTCTTTACTACCTAGTAATGAAATAAAGCACCCTCAGGTATGGAGCTTGCCATCTGTGTTGTCACAAGCTGCCAATAACAGTTTAGGAGAAAAAAGCACAAACATTTCTGGATTAAATTATACTAAATCCATAAAAAAAGTAATCCCTATTTCTGGCCATGACTAATAGCCCATTCTACAACCACTAACTGCAGGCAGATACAGTTATCCTCCACAAAAGCAAGCTTCAAATGACTGTTGCTATACCAACAGTACAGATGATATAAGTGGAAAACTGTCTACTCACTTCCTGATTCAAAACATTGCCCTTTCAGTAGCTGAAGAGCCTGAACAGCAAGATCCAGAAACCATTTATTTGCCCAGGCAGTGTTCTCTTAAAAAAATAGAAGGAAAAAAAAAAACCACCAAAACATACTCATATCTACTTAATTTTCCCTCAGCGCCCTAATTCTGCCCTTGACTTCATTCCCAATCTCTGAGGCACTTGGTATAACACTTTGTCACTCAAAACAATTATAATCCACTTTTAATGCACATTCTTGATTAAATCCCAGATTATTTTCTTCTGCATACTATTCTTTTCCTTTTAAGTTTGGTTTTGTTTGGGTTTAATTACTTTTTAAAGACCCTATTCTCAAGCTTTTAAAATTGAGCTCACTTCTCCCTGAATGCCCAGATACACTATCATCATTCCAGTTATAACCTCCTGAACATTAACACTAATGCCCCGATACACTACCATCATTCCAGTTACATTTATAACCTTCATGAACATTAACATGAAATATACAGAAAAAGGAAAGGTCAGCCTAGAAAGGACATACCTTCAATGCTGGAAATTCCTGGTAAGGACAGATGTCTCACCTGTCCATTAGCCTCTGTGTTGTCATCCACTGACCTTGAAGCCAGCCTTGAAAGCTCTGTGGGCTTTACTGTAGCACTCAGACTACCTTCAACTGTTACAAAACAATTCCCATTAGTCTTAACACAGAACTACAGTTAGCAGAAACAACAAAAAGCAATAAAGTTATTCTGTCATAGATGCTGTACAGGATAAGAATGCTGCAAAAGCATTTCAGAATACAGCAGTGCTGTCCCCTTTTAGCAACTGGAAGGACAGAATGAAGCAAGCTTTTGACAGTTACACAGGCTTACTCTTATGCTGTACTGGTATGTTTTTGTAAACCCCATGCAAAGAATGACTTGGAAGTGGTTTGTACTCCCCAGCCTGAAGTGCTGAACAAGCTTTATTAAGCAAATTACATTTGCCCACCTGGGTTGCTTTCTCGTTGTCAGTGCAAGCATCTATCTTCCCCAACAGCAAGGTCTAAACTTCCAAAGTTAGCAAATCAACAAGCACAGTTCTAGTGTAATGAAGTATTTAAAAATCTGATCTTCAGCACTACCTGAATATATATATACAGCAAAAGTGCAGAACTGAGGCAGTCAGCAGAGACTGAGACCTTTCCTCTATGTTACACTTAGATTTTGAAGAAGCAGAAATAGTTGTTACAGGGTATAAACTTCTACAGGTTAATCGCTATACGCCTTCAAATACAAGCTCCTGATGCATGTGAATCCTGCTATACACATGGAAGGTTACCTTCAAGCTTTAGCAGTCATACAGTTTTCTGTTTTAGAGTCATCAGCTTCCTACTACTTTAACTCAAATAAGCTACACCAAAGCCTCAAGAAACAGTTTAAATTACCCACCCTCATTAGTTACAATTTGAATCACACAGGGAATCTTCAGATTTACAGATTACTATTATATGACATTCTTACCATTCTTTGATGTCTCGATGAGTTTGTCATTTTCTGACTTGCTTGTGAGAGCACTGATCATCTGAAGCGTCTCTCTTAGTTTTGATACCTGAGAATCTCTAGCTCCCGTTTCCTGTGTATATAGAAAAGCACCTCTTCAGTAGATAGAGAAGAGCAGGAAAAGAAGTAATTTAAAATATGTGAGTACTTCTGAGTGACTTAAGGTTCTCCAGACTAAATCAAGCTTAAGATAATGGGTAGTATTTAATAATATGCATGGAAAGATGTAAGGAATAAATTCACACAGTCTGTAAGAAAAACAACAGAATCAGCACCTCAACCTGAAAAGCAAGCAACTCTTTTGCAGACACCAATTTCAAAAGAATCTGACATTTAATTTCCATATTTCTTATTTAAATGAGCACAAAAAATTATAACAAACCAGTCAAACAAACCTAGAGTGAACATTTACACATTAATTAAATTGTTTCAAATGTCTGTCTGCAATATTGACTACCTTAGTGCAGGAATCTGTCAAACCAAAACCACCACATTTTTTAATCTAAAGCTCCTTTGCTCTTTTTATGAGTAGGTTCCTGATGACAGGTTGAGTTTCCATCAATCCAAGCCTAGAACTGACAGTGTAACTGGTTCACTCACGTACATTCTTCCCAGAAGACAGAAACTAAACTCCGCAGCACCACCTCTTTTTCCCCCAATTTGGCCTGTTAGTCTCAAATTATCTCACAGTCATCAGAACATTACTGAGAGGTGTCTTTCATCAATTCCTAGACTCCATTAATGCAAAGTTCCTCTAACTCAACCCAAGAAAGTTTTTAAACCTGGATAAATGCCATAAGCTAATTCATGGCATGAACCCACAACAGTTGGGCTAGCTTTGCTGAAAACATGGCTGAAAGCACAGGTACTCAAACTGAATGCCAGAGTCCCCTGTTCCACTGGACCATCGTCTGAACTTCCCAAGACTCTTTCAGCTGCACGGAAGGATATTACAGCAGCTCTGCTGTGTTATCACATATGTAGTCAGAATGGCAAGACTTTAAACTATTACAACATTTCTTCCATCCTAATTGACATCCTGTCCCCAAAATGGGGTGGATAAGCTCTTCTACTCTGGACTTTTTAAAGAAGCTTGATCAGACTGGCCTGCTTGCCGATATTTCCACAATTAAGTTTAATTTAAAACATTATTATAAAGACAATGACATGCTCTACTAGTCCAGTGTAATTTGTGTTTCCTTACTTTTACCTTCAGTTCTTTATTTGAACGAGTTTCATTATCTACTTGATCTTCATTTTCCACATATTGAGAGGTAGTTGCATCATTCCCCTACAGGAGAAATGGAGAAGAGCTGAGTTTATTCATGTGCTCATTATTTACTACAAATAAGAGTTTCTTTCCTTCAAAACTGGCAGGCACGAAGCAGGAAAAACCAGAACAAATACACACTAGAATAAACATGAAGGTTATATAATTTAACACAGCAACATCAGCAAGTTCCTTATTGCTAAACATACAGAACACATTCTTAAGAGACTGGCCCCACTATGGCATACAGAAAGCACTGGATGCCACAAATGAACATATTTAGCATTAATTTTTATGGGGTTTTTAGCATTTAAGCACCACTGGATAACCCAGAGGTCCACCTCACATTTCATTGGTCTTAGCAGCCCCATGCCAGAATGCCTTCCTAAAATACAGAGGTTTGTGAATCCCATTCATTAAGCAATCATTCAAGTCTTAAATGTCACAATGTTTTGGACATTTTTCTGTAGATTGTGCAGGGAAGAAATAAATCCTTCAGGGATACTCTTAACACCGATTATCTGTTCAGAAATATGGAACAAATTCCAGCCTTTTCAAATGAAGTCCTAAGTGTCTCAAATTTCATTCTGATGTTTTCTTTAGCTAGGTTTGAAAAAGCTGTATCTGTACTGCATAGAAAGCATTGAAACTACCAACCTGAGTAAACACTCTTAGTCATCAAATACTTACCACACTGGTAGACAAGTTTTCTCTTTTGTCCAGATTATTCCCAGAAAGGGTAGAGTTTTCTAACAGCATAACCCTCTGGCTGAGGTTACCAATGGCTGAATCCACATTTAGAAGCTTGATGTCATTCAACTTTTGGTACGCCACTACACTGTTATTTAGCTCTCCCAAGGCTGCATGCAGTGACTGGCTTTCCTGAAATAAAAAACCAGCACACGTCAATTTACTCAACCTCTGCAGCACTTTGCTATTAACAGTATGGTGACTGACCCAGTTTAACTGGGCAGACTTCACACTGGATCTCTACTGACACCACTGAAAACATCCAACTAGAAGCTTCCAGAAAGTTATTCCAGCTTTCAAAGTTTGAAACAGAGATTCTTCGTTACGGCCAACCTCTTTGTTGCTAATGTAATCACTTCAGCTGTGCCAGCAAACACAGAAAGCCTATTCATCTTGTTTTCCAGGGCAAGTTTAGTAACCGCACCAACTGTTTTTCCCAAGGAAGAATGTACTAGGCATATTTCTACACAAGGTTTGTTTTTGAGGAAGATATCAACTGTTTTAAATGTGAATAAATGCAGTCCTTCCATTCCAACCCATTCAGCTAAACACCCACACATTACCTTTTCTTTTGGCTGTTGCTGAATCCCTGCCTTCCACACCTCAACACATTGAGGGTGACTCAACACAGGCCACTCCCAAATTTGCTCAAGTTAGCAAATACCTGCTATAAAATCCATTCCATAAAAAAGCATTTAATTCATTTCCATTTACATGAGCAAAGTACACCTATAATTTGTTGGATAGTCATTGTTCTACTCCTCACCCAGTTACAACACAAAAAAAGTACTCTTAGACTAGGGTACTTTCCTGTTTGCACATACACAAGAACAACTATAGCTGAATGACCTTACACTTTCTTTTGAAGGATATTATCTGCAGTGTCTTGATAAAACACCACTTTTTATACACTACAGTACTGCAAAACACACCCAAAAAGTTACATTATCAGTGATGCTTGTACCAATATTCCTTATGCAAGGGAGGGAAATACCTTTCTGCAGTTTTCTGTCTGATTTTTCTCAGTCCTTGGCACAACAGTGGAGGGAAGTGAAGGTATCTGTTTTAATTCCCTCTAAGAAAAGAAGTAGAAAATTATGTTGGAATTATGTGGGGGTTGGAACTAGATGATCTTAAGGTTCTTTTCAACCCTAACTATTCTATGATTCTATGTAACCAAATGCTTATAAAAAACACTACTAAGCTATTAATAACCGGCTGGGTGTAGCAAAGGATGTTTTCCTACAATTAGAGGCACTCATGGCTATTGTGCATGTAGTATGTTAACTAGACTAATAGAGTTTTCACTTTCAAGTACAGAAGGTCCAAATTTATTTTAATTAAACCCTCCTAATGAGCTCTTCTCCATTTAGTGAAGTTTTATGATACACATTTCACTGCTACCATACACACTGCCACATCTGCAACGTTTCTGTAACACCCATTGACTGCATTAAGTTTTATAATGAGCCTAATTTAGATTTTATCTGCAAGTATTCATAATAAAGTAATGCTGTATTGCAGTTTAGCTGAAAAACTTTAATTACTGGCTCAGTTTGTTAATCCCAAGTGAGATGTTGGTATAAATAGCGTGAGTAGATTCTGGTAAAGACAGGCAGTAATTTCATCCTTATTTTAACCAACAAACTCTATCTTAACTCTTCCACCATCCATAATCCTACAACAGTGCAAACAGTTACTATAAGCAGTATCCTGCCTCACACAGAAGCAGACTCCCAAGGCTCCACGTCTGTTTAGTACAAAGGAAAACTATGCAGGATAGGGAGCGTTGTAGGGACCAGCAATTCTAGCTCCAGAGAAATACAAACTTGGTACCATACAGGAGATGCCACACAGGGATTAGAAGATCAGCTTACTAACGTACCAAACCCACTGGAACTTCAAAAGTATCTTGAAATGCATAAGGCAGAACCCAGACAGTTCTTAAATTTGCTTCATATTAAGCAGGTAATTAGTAAAACGCATGTTAAATCAACACATTTTCTTACCACGTCATTCTGAAGGATTTCTATGGATTTCTTGTATTCTTCAATAGCTGTCTGTATATTTTCAACATCATGCGAAACACTGGTAAGTGTGCTGCCTATGTTAGCTACAGTCTGCAATAAAGAAGACAACAAAAACCTCAGCCTTCCTCAAGCTTCATTGTCCCAAAGTTCCAACTGCTGAACACAATTGTTTTGTTAGTTAAGCTGCAGGCAGACTGCCACAGAAATATGCAAGGGCATTTGAAGTATCCAAAGCTTTTTCTGCAGGCAAACCTGCAAATTCTACCCATGGCCTCTCTAGGCCAGCAAAGAAAGACACACTCTACACCATGAAAGCTTAAGCTAGAGCCAAAATTATGGGTTTGCTACTCCCACTCCCCAAACAATACTAATACGCTGACATCAATATGGAAAATAATCCTGATATGCAGACATCTTACCTCCTATTTACATGGAGTATCCATATTGAATACTAGGATGTTGATACCACCAATTTATCCTGCCTCAGCTGTCTTTTAGAGGCACCCATCAGACACATCATACACCACAAAACTTGTCTGCCAAAGGCTGAAGATTAAATTGCCTTTTTTAAAATGAAAGAATAGATCTGAAGCATCAGAAAAGCCCCCATGAATTCTGCAGGTACAATCAGTGTGCTCCAGCAGCTATTTTTGCTTCTGACTACTCTCATCTCATCCTGCCCTTGCCTTCACCCATGTGAACTCCTCTGGCCCCCAGCTATCACTTTAGAAAGTAACTATGCTGTAAAGCTGCACCAGTGTTGTAGCAGCTGATGGCACAGTACCTATCAAAGTCAGATCACCAGCAAGGATATCCACAAACACCAGTGGAAACTACAGTAACAGGACAGAGCATACCCCTATGCTTTAAATTCCATTTCTAATGCTTTCTTCAATCATTGAAACAACACATCTAAAACCCTTTTTCCTATGACTCTGTAAATGCTCATAAGGTCTTAAGGCACTGAAGTGATACTCTAGCTAACCAAACTATAGTCAAACAATGCCCACACAGATCTTCCAGCTTTCCATTTGGAAGTCTGAACACAGATTCAGTGAGCAATCTCTGCCCTGGAAGACCTCAGGACACCTTCAGCACCTTTCATTAGTCTGAACAAAAGCCTTTGCCCAGGAGGAGCCCTCTCAGTAAACCTTCAGGACTCATAACACCAGCAAGCAGCTTCTCATTTTCAGGAACAGTACCTATAGGGAAAAAGGCTTAAGAAAGCCAAAAGCCTACTCTAAGAATAGCAGCCTTTTCAGAGAATCACAGAATCATTTAGATTGAAAATGACCTTTAAGATCGAGTCCAACCATTCATTAGCTTAGAACAGCCAAGTCCAACATTAAACCATGTTCCCAAGCACCACATCTACACATCCTTTAAATACCTCCAGGGATGGTGCCTCAACCATCTTCCTGAGCAGCCTGTTCCAATGCTTGACAACCCATTCGATGAAGACATTTTTTCCTAATATGCAATCTAAACCTCCCTGGCACAACCTGAGGCCATTTTTTCTCATTGTTATCACTTATTACTTGGTAGAAGACACTAACCTGCATCTCACTACAACCTTCTTTCAGATAGTTTTAGAGACCAGTAAGGTCTCCCCTGAGCTTCCTTTTCTCCAGACAGAACAACTTCAGTTCCTTCTGTTGCTTCTCATCACACTTGTTCTCCAGACCCTTCACCAGCTTTGCTGTCCTTTTCTGGACCCACTCCAGCACCTCAATGTCTTTCGTGTAGTGAGGATCTCAGGACTGAATATAGGATTCGAGGTACAGCCTCCCCACTGCTGAGTACAGGGGGATGATCACTGCCCTGGCCCTGCTGGCCATACTACATCTGATACAGGCCAGGATGCTGCTGGCTTTCTTGGTTGCCTGGGCACAAGCTGGTTCATGTTCAGCTTCATCAATCAGCATCCTCAGGTCCCTTTCCATCAGGCAGCTTTTCACACACTCTTCAAGCCTGCTGCATTGTATTGGCTTGTAGTGTCCCAGGTGCTGGGCCTGGCACTGAGCCGTGCAGAACCT
Source organism: Loriculus beryllinus (assembly GCA_039877255.1). Classification (NCBI taxonomy): domain Eukaryota; kingdom Metazoa; phylum Chordata; class Aves; order Psittaciformes; family Psittacidae; genus Loriculus; species Loriculus beryllinus. Next base: position 8,527 of record JBCJKH010047723.1, on the reverse strand, counting down.
CATACCACTGGCCAGAGCCCATCAATCCTGCCTGTCCAGATCCCTCTGCAGAGCCTTCCTTCCCTCCACCAGATCCAACACTCCCACCCAACTTGGTGTCACCTACAAACTTACTGAGGGTGCACTCAAACCCCTCATCCAGATCATTGATAAAGATATTAAACAGAGCTGGCCCCAATCCTAAGCTCTGGAGAACACCTCTTGTGACTGTCTTCCAACTGGACTTAACTCCATTCATCACCACTCCTTGGGCTCAGCCATCCAGGCAGCTTTTTACCCAGCAAAAGGTACACCAGTCCAGGCCATGAGCAGACAGCTTCTCCAGGAGAATGCTGTGAAAAGCACTGATAAAGGCTTTACTGAAGTTTAGGTAGACAACATCCACAGCCTCTCCCTCATCCACCGAGTGGGTCACCTTGCCATAGAAGAAGACCAGGTTAGTCAAGCAGGACCTGTCTTTCACAAACCCATGCTGACTGGGCCTGATCATCTGGCTGTCCTGTATGTGCTTCACAATGGCACTCAAGGTGATCTGCTTTGTAACATTCCACAGCACTGAGGTCAGATTGACAGGCCTGTAGTTCCTCAGATCCTCCTTTTATCTCTTCCTGGAGATGGGCATCACGTTTGCTAACCTCCAGTCAATTGGGACTTCCCTGGCTAGCGAGAACTGCCGATAGACAGTTTCTTCACAGAAAGGCAGGTAATTCCAAAGACAGCTAGATGTAACAGACAGCTGAACAGGAGCTTTTCACCAGGCTATCAAAAGCCAGGCTACCACCTACACTTACCAAAGTTCTATGTGACAGGAGGTAGTGCAGCATGCACGCAGACGGCATCAAGACAGCAGTGGCAACAGATGCCACAACTAACACCTTAGACTCTGGAAAGAACTCAAAAGTTCTCAGGATATTTGATTTTCACAAAGTGTGACCAAGGATGGACTTACTCCAACAGGAAAAAGCCTTGCTGTTCAGCAGATTGCTAGAAACTGAAACCTGCTGGCCCAAAACGCTTTGTCCTGACACTACTGAAGGCAGCAAGATGACAGAAGATCTTTATACACTCTTTGTATATATATACATATACATACATAAAGTCGGTGCAGATTTCAGACTAGGTACTGCCTTAAGGCTTACTTCTGATGTTACACTGAAAATACAACATATACATAACAGCAAATTAGGAGATTAGACAACAGCTTTGTACTCATCCTGTAAAATGAGATCCCAGCAGCCTGATCAGCCAAACCACACTAATTGCTTTGCATATAACTAGCTTGTTGATTATACATTAATCTTGTAGGAAATGCGAAGTGGAAACCCATAAAAGCCACAAAGACTAGACTGAGATTAGCTATTAGCCCAATATAAATGTTTATTGCTAAATGCCCATTAACTGCTATGGAAGAGCTGGGGAAGTTTCAACAAACCATTCTTTGATACCAAAATAAAAAGGACACCTCTTTGGTAAAGAATGCTAAGACACAGGTAAGACACTGTATTAACAGAAGTCACTTCAGAAGTAAGCTTGTGTCACCCAGTAGCACCCATCTTCCAAGGGACTGCCAGAAAACCATCCCAGTACAACACATGTTTTGCTGTTCACATGCTGAACACCTAGAAAGCTCCCATGCTAAGGTTGCAGGCTCACTGCTCCCAAATCAGACTCCTACCCACCTCAAGACTGTAAATGCAGAACCAGATATACAATTATATACTGCTCAAGATGAGAAAGTTTTCCAGAAAGCAATCCATGTTTTTTTCCAATTAAAAGCTAAACCTATTTGCAAGCAGAGCTGTAAAACTTCAGACAGACTTAATGTTAAAGTGACTTAATGTTAAAACTAGCAACCTGAAGGAAAGCAACAGGAACGATGAGTTCCAAAGTAAAAAAGTGACAACATAATATAAAAAAACCCCCACATTTTCAGAAAGGGACAAACATGGCCTTCAACTTTTTTACCTGCCCTATGTTACTGTAAGACCATACACCATCAAGTACATGAAGTCTGATTCAAAAACAAGAGAAGCAAATATTCCTCTCAGACAATTCAAGTAACTCCTGTTGCTACTGCTGTCCTCGAGAGCACAGCTGCAGCTCAGCATTCAGCAGCACAGAACAACACATTTAGCAATAGCCACATTTATAGTACTTGCCTTCTGAAGTTTCTCTACTGTGAGAGGAAGAGAAATCAGATCAGAAGCAGACTTTACGTTGTTTTTGAGATGATTTACTGTTGAGGTCAATAGTGATATCTAAAACCAAAGAGGAATATTTAGAATTAGTCAACGTAATCCTGATTCTGACCTTCCCCAATACTAATGGCTTAATTTGTAACATTAAAGCATAAAGCAAGACAGAATTATACATGTACACACACAAAACGCACCAGCCTCTAGGTTAGAAGTCCTGCTTAAACCACAACACTAAGCCATGCCTGAAAGCCATAGAAGCCCCTTCTTTTCAAAAAGGTAGCCTCTGCCCATTTTATGTTCATTCCTTTAGAGAGAGGGTGTTGCCCAAGAAAGATATAAAGAATTGTGCAAGAAGCCCTTGCATGGAGGAAACAGTCATCCACTCATTGTATTTAGCAACCAAACCTGCCTGGCAAAACCCAGCAAAGCACGCAACTTCTCTAACTGAGTAACAGACAAAGAAGTTGCACGTATTACCCACACCTTCTGATACAGAAGTGGAACAGTGACAATCTAGGTACAGTGGGTTAGCAAAATTTCTGTCAACTGTTTGACGCAGACAGCAGGTTGTTCAATGAATCTTCAAGATTACTTATTCACTCCAACTGAGAGGCTGTCGAATAAACTAAAACCAACTACCTCCTAGTCATTCATGGCTAACATGATCACTTTAAGATCGATCTGTAGCCATCAGTAGTCAAAATAATTCCTTCTCACATTTGACAGCACAATACCAACCTTCTTCTGGTTAAAAGAGAGAAAAAGTTGTTTCTCAAGCTGAGGAAATGAGCAAGATCCTAATGTTACATTAGGCCTATGTTGATCAGTTTGAGTGCAGTCTCTCTGGTTCCACAGCTGTGAATATTGGCTGAAATAATTCCCAGCAGCATATCCCAACAATTCATGGAAAATAATAAATAACTAAATTTTGATTCCCAGGAGAGCTGGCTCAGACTATAAACACATCCTGAAGGAACTTGAGGGCCTGCAAGAACCATGTGTAAGTATCTTTAATATCCAGATGCAGACGACAGTGTTTTAAAAGTCCAGTGAAGCACTTAAATACCTGTAGATAATGCATATTGCCAGATGCCAAAGAAAACTTGTCAAATCTATTTACGTGCCTCATTTAGCACTTAATCACTGCATGGGACTGAAGAAAAACCAACTTGAACAGGCACCTGAATACTCTTAAAATTAAATGCAAAGCACCAGTGTTGGAGAGGACACTTCTTGATACTGCTGTGAGCAGCTCCTCTGAACTTTTACCCTCTGTGGCAAGAATTTCAATAAGAACCGTGCAGGATGCTTTGTCTGAAGCACGAGTTAATAGAGCAGCTGAGGAAACAGCCTTCTGTTAAGTGGCTTAGGTTTAGCTGCATAAACAGAGCTAAGATTTACACCAGCTTGGATGCTGAGTGCGTATGAGCAGATCTTATATTCACAAGACACCAGTGCTTCATTTGTAGCTATGTGAACTTGCACTGATTTGGGTAACTGTTTTCCACACTTACGAAACATTTGCAGATGCTCTCTGAAATGTCAAATCTCTCATCCTAAACACCGGGCTTATTCGGCAGGAAAATGAAGAACTTCCCAGTCTCAGGTTCTTTTATGTTCTGCCTGAAGTCTATCCACCAGTTGTGCAATTTCTTCTCTTTGTGATCAGTCTCCAGTCCAGATGGATGCTCAACTTTCTTTGTTTAATAAAGAGGCTTATGCTCCAGTTTAAAAGTTCAGCATATGGTCACAGAAGGCCTTAGATAAAAGCTCAGTACTGCATGTGAAATGCATTTCTGTGGACATAAGCTTCAATAGACTATTCTATTATTTTTCAAAACCGAGCACTGATCCCTCTCACCTGTTTATTGATCTCTGTGATATTTATCCAAACTTTATTTAGCCCCAGTTCTCCAGTCTCAATTTGTTCGAGCTGCTTTTGCTTCTGTACCAAATCTTCATTCAGTTTAGGAATTTCTTGGAACGATGTCTTTTGGTTAGATTCCACTAAAAAATAAAAAAGTAAAAAAAAAAAAAAAAAGAGGAAGAATAATTAATTTAAAAAGTTCAGGTAAACAATGTTGAAAGGTAGAAAACAAATGACAAGCAGCAACATCTATAGCAGTAAAAGAAGGCAATAACAGTTCCTATATATAGGTTTATTGCCAATTCAGAATTAAGTGTTTGTTCAGAATTACAGCTGTTTTAAGAGTACTCATGTCTGCAGAGAAAACCCAGAGAGACTGTACTAAATGGAACACTTTGCAACAGTACTGTCATTCTGGCAAGCCTCAGTAGGTCTTTATTTAGTGCAGCTATTTTGCATTACTTTCAGAGGAACATGAAATGGTAAGAGGACTGTAAGAACTGCCAACACTACCAGGGCAAAGGAAGCACGTGAAATGAACCTCTGTGTCCTTCTCAAGCCTCCAAAGAGACTGATGATGAAATTAATTCCAAGGAGATTATCATGATTACAGTTGTTCTGTGTAACAGGAAGACAACTGAACATACAACCTTGCACACTAACATCTGTTGTTAAACAAATCAGTAAACAGGGTCCTCGGAAATAAAGTCACTTATTACAGCAATTAACACTACACAGAAGGGAGAAACATACAGCTCAAACCAGTTCAAATGAGCTTCAGAAATGCAGCTTTTCCAGGTTGGCAGTGACTAAGCTATTTAGCTGCAAGCACTATTAGGTAACCCTAAATCCCTAGGTCTGGCAAACAAATAAGCAAAGGTTTTGAGATGGAGATGACAGAGTTTGTCAAAATCTCTACCTCCACCCTGTAATGTAGCACTGAATGCTCCACAACAAACCATCACTACTGAGAACATGCTGCCAAGAGCAGTGGGATGTACAGGGTATGTAGCTGGCAGCTCCCAGAACAGATTTCCATGCATGACCCATCTGGTCAAAAAGAGGAAACCTTCAGGAGGGCTTCATGCTGTGGTGCCCAAATACACACAGCTGGAAAGACATGCACCTTCAAAAACCTTCTTCACTTTTCTGGAAGCAAGTCCTCACAGTCATTTCTAGGGACAGAGTAATCTGCTTGGATCATCCAGATCCAAGCAACATTTTCAGTCACACGCAACCTTGAAAGGTTTACTTTAGTCAAAACAGAGTGAGAACTAATTGAGGGTTCAATACAAGCACTTCACACCAAATCTGAGCTTTCAGAGGCTCCTGTAGACAAACTATTTTGTTTTGCCACTCTTACCGTGTGCAGTGAGATTCCACTGAAGACTTTTACAGCGACAGAATGCATTACTGTTCGTAGCACAATTACTAAGAAGGGAAATACCACAATGACTTCCTTCTATCCCAAACAAACTAGATACAAAGATGTCTTATTCCTAAAAAGCACCCATAACACATTCAGTCTGTTCAAAGGATGGCAGAACATTAAAATACAACCACAGGAATTTGCTCTTACAGGGAAAAGATCTGGATGAAGATTCAGAGGAAAAAAGTTCTTTTTCCAAACTTGCTGTAGGGACAGAGAGATCCCATGCCTTTGCTCCTCCATCCATCCACACATTTTACCAAAGCACAATGTTACCTTTTAGAAGCAGGTTATTCTTGCTATCTGTTTTTTTTGTTGTTGTTTTTACTGCTGTATCTCATTCTGAGGCTCCCATCCAGCTTCAAGGTATGCTATTACAGTGGCAGGGACATCTGACACTGCTCTATCACTAGATGAAATACTAGATGCATGGCTTTTCTATCAGAGCTACTAAGGAGAAAAAAAAGCACACCTGTAACTGCCAGACAGGAAGCTCAAAGAGAACAACTGCTTTAACAAAGGGGTCTATGTAGAACAGGAATGATGAAACTTAACTACACCAAAGCCAACAAATGTTGTCATTGTGCAAAACTTCTACTTAAAGCAGACCAGTCCAAGAAGAGCAGCAGCCAGCTTACCCAGGACACAGCAACAACTAGTGCAGGGCTGTTTGGTGCACTCCCAGCCACAAAGGAGGGCCTGTAACTAAAGGTGTCCTCCGTAACTGGTGGACACCAGATACAGCTAACTTTCAGAGTTCAGTATCAGTTAATATAAAAGCACATCTACCACGAGCACTTTCTCTCACTGCCAGCCAGCAGGTTCCACCTTGGCAAGCAACTCCTCACCTCACTGCAGTTACACACCTGAAAAGGAAGCCCCAAACACCAATAGCAATAAATTTCTACACGCATTTCCTCAATGCCTCTTTTACCATAAGCAAATCAATTCCTCTGCTTAACTTCTGCTCTTGCAGCCTCCTAATTCAACTGATGTCATCAGCCTTATTTTTAAGGTCATCTTCATGTCATGAACACAAAAGCTCAAAGATGAAGACCAAGGCTGTGGGACAAAACCTGTGGTCAACAGAGGTGGTCCTCATGCAAAACATAACTCCTCAGCTTTCCTGAAGCAGCTAGAGACTACCCGAATGCTTAAGCTTTACTTTCTTTTGCCCTATTTGCACAGCTCCTTAGCTTATCTTTGCCTTCTTCAATGCATATGATTTTAAACACTACTAGAACAATGCACCAAAACATACACTGCGTCCAGAGATGAAGTATACAGAATGTTACATGCAAGTCTCAGTGCTATGGAAGTTAATACTGAAGTCTCACATGGACAGGAAAAACCTGAGAGCTGCGAGCAAAATGCTTCACATTAACTCCATACTTCTAAGTATTAAATATGATGTAAATCCATACCACACGCAACATATGAAAGGTGAACAAGAACAGGCTTCAAACAAGATGAACAAACAAGGAAAAAACATAACACCAAAGCAACATTAAAACTGCATGACACCACAGAAGTATTAAAGATTTAAACAAGAGCTCAAGACAAGAACATTGTTGTACATTATTTTAAGAGATGCATCAAACCCCTTTAGACTGCTGTTCCAGGGCTGATCAGGACTTTATCTTTTTAAACAGGGGCTTTCTCTGGAAGAGAGCACTTCCAAGACCAAAGCCAGGAATTTTAGAAGTGACAGGACAAACAACTACAGGCCCAGCTGTTCCTGCTCCTCGAAAAGACAAAAAGCAGACAAGAACATATAATATTTGCCTTAGATTCATCCAACCACCAAGTATTTTTGGCTCAGAGGACTCCTCAATTCAGGACCAGTTTGCCTCCTCAGTACTTTCAGGCTTTGAATACGCAGGTAAGCAGCTGCTAAAGCTCTCCCTCTTGCCCAAAGCAGAAGTAAAACAGTGTAGTTACATCTATACTTACTAGTCCGAAACTTCTCCTTTATTGCATCCAGATCCTCCTTGAGGGCCACCTGCATCCAGACTAAGCCAACACACGCTACCACACAAGCGGCGAGAATGACAAACGAACATAATGGGTAACAGAACTTGCAGCATCGTAGATAGTCTCCCCTGGATAAAACACAAACAACAGGTTGTGAATACTCAACAACACCTAGAAAAGCTTGATTTTTAAATGCTGCTCTATCGAAGCAAGGGACAGTGCTAGAACAGCAGACGTTTTGGCTGACAAGAGCCAAGAGTTTTTCCTAGAACAAATAAGGCTCAGGGCTATTGCTGTCTGTTCAGTTCATCCTCAGGAGGCACATCTAGCATATTTAAGAGCAGCTGTCAGGTTTCCCATACTAAGATTTCCTGCTCTGCTCACATAAGCTTATGTTAGGAACATCTGCTTGATAGCTTGGAAAGCAGGCTTTGAAAAAGGGTATTACCATAACGTTAGACAGCGAGTACTTCTACATTACCCTAAACTGTGAAAGCCAAAGTTTCTCTACAACATGCCTGTTTCATGTTATTCTTAAAAGCCCATTAAGAGCTTAACTGAGAAGTTGATTTAGTGACAAAGCTCATCACGTCCACGAGAAACCAGCACGGCAGCAGCTCGCACATACAGGACTGTGCCATGACCACACAACAGCTGTGCTCAACACTTCAACCAACTGCCCCGGAGCTACCCTAACGACTTCAGCTGCGGTGAGCATTAAACATTAGAAACAAGAACCAGAAAGGCCAAGAGAACGCTTCAGATCTACTTCCACCCCTCACCAAGCGACCTGTTGGGCCACACTCGGCACAGCTCTAAGTCTCTCCCGGCAGCTCCCAGCTCCCCACCCGCGGAGCGCACCCCGGCGCTGAGGGCCGGAACCCAAGGGGACTCACTTGCCGCAGCGGCCCCGCTCCCCGGCGAACTCGTCCTCCTCGGAGCTGGACTCGGAATCGGAGGCGGGCGGCTCCGTGCGTAGCAACCGGTGTCCCGAGCCCTTCTTAGCGGGCTTCTTACTGCGGCCGTCGGCGGCCAGGCCGATGAGGGCGTTCAGCTCCT
>JBCJKH010047721.1:0-27733 GCA_039877255.1 Loriculus beryllinus | reverse complement strand
CACATTGCACAGTTCATCTCTTTACACAAGGGTGTTCATCTCTTTATATAAGGGAAGAAGCAAGGAGTCCTTGTCCTTCTCTGCAGAACAGGATCCTGTTTTGGTTTCTTGCTATCTAGGACACAAAGAGTTGCCACTGTTTTGGCTCTGTTTCCCTCGGTGCTGTTCAAAACTCAGGGCCTGGAGCATCTACAGCTGCATTTTGTTACCACAAGCCTCAACCGCCTTTTCCAAAGGTAGCAGACCAAGCACAGGACCAGTTCTTGAAGTTTTTATTTGCTGTTCTTGCTGAAGGCAGCTTTCTCACTGACCTCTCCCGGACTCAGACAGTACAAAAACCAAGAGACAACTGAATAAGGACTGGAGCATATGGCCAACTGGCCTTAGCCCAGGCAGAAGGAGCAAAGCATCCCTAGCAATCACAGTTTGCTACCTGGGCTTATGAATAGCTTATTGGAATAGTATGCATAAATGTATAATGCACCTTTGACTCTGAAGCCAGCACATTTTCTCCATGCTCCATAGAAGCTGCCTGGGTTAGACCATAAAGACGTGCTGCTCTTTGTGCCGCATATAAAGAATATCAATACCAGAAGTATTTATGCATGGTCCAAGAATTTTTTAAGAACGTATGTGTTCTGTGGCCATTGCTTCTGTTCTCTTATGAATAGATACAAGGAGTGATACAATTCTACCTAAGATTGTACACCAAAGGTAGATTACTAGCTGTCTGTCACCTCCTTGGCTGGGGTCTGGAGGAATGGTTTGATATAGTGAGTGGTATTAGACTGTTCATACACTAGGGCTTGGCTCATCCTCTTACACAACACAACATGGCATAACAAATTAATCCCACTTGGGGGGCATAACTATGAATTAAGCTTCTCTCTGCCCCACTTCGGAACAATTTTCCTCCATATTGCTCATGAGTTGTACCTTTTCCAAGCTGAGTAAACCCTGTTCAGCGTATTACTGCACATAGACTTTGTCTACCTTGACAGCTGGAGGTTTTCTGTTTGTGTTCAATAGTTTGTGCTTCTCTTCCCTGTATGGACATGGCAGGTAGGAGCTCGCAGCTTTGCAGTTGGAACAGAAGACAGCAGAGATTGTTTCTCAGTGCCGCCTCACCCCAGTTTCCTATACAAACAAGGTTCACTGATAGGCTCCAGTGTGTCTGAGGAATGATGCTGGTATTGTGGTTATCACCTTGAAGCATTAGGCGTGTTTTTTAGCTACAGTAAGCTGAGAAATCTCATCTTCTTTGGGATTCTTTGGGAAGCCAGCGTTGAGGACAAAGGACAGGCTTGACTTGTTTGCAAATGTTGAGGAGGCTCCATGAACAGGGTTCTTTTTCTGTTATTATAATGGCAGTATTGTATGGGGCACTTCTGTGAGGCAGAGGTGAAGAAGGCAAAGGCAGGAGTCAGAGGAGAGGTCACTGGCTGCGAGGAAGGAACCACAGACAGAAGAAAGCACTGCTCAGGGAGCTGGGAGGTCAGAGCCCAGGTGGGGTTTGTCTCACCAGGCAGTGCTGGGGCAGCCGGATGCCTGAGCCTAACCTCCTCCTGTGACTTCCTTGTAATCAGCAAGATTAATCAGCCCTGGATATCCAGAGACTGATTCATCTACCTCACTGAGTTACCTGGGTTAGGAGGGGTGAATCACAACACAAGGACTGTCAAAGATGTCCAGATGAGAAGTTCAAACTGGAGGATGAGCTTTTAGCTATTAAAGTGGGGTTGACATATCTGCTTGCAAGTGTGAGTGAATAATGGAATGCACAGACCAAACGCTTTTGTATATGTTTAGGTGAAGGAGACAGTATTGTGGCTGCAGGTTTCTCATAAAGCTCTCATCTGCTCACCAGCATCGTTTCTGTTTTGTTACTTTCCTGTTTTCCATCCATTAGCCGATCTTATCTAAGTCTGAGCCATGGTCTGACTAGTCATGAAGTTGTATATGGTGAAGGATGAGTGGAGCTCTCTGTCATCTTTTGGTCATATTTCTTCTGCTTAGGAATTTCCTTTGTTTTATCTACTTAGGAAAATTAGAAGTACCTTCCTTCGATTCCCATCAGCCTTGTTAAATTCCTTTGCACAGTGTCCTCAGGGTTCCAGTTCTTAGCTCAGGTATGCTGCTACATCACATGGACTTTTATGGGCACTTATTTGTCTCTCTTCAGACTCTACATGCTAGAATCATGTGAGCATCAGCGATCATTCTACTTTAACTGTGTCTTCCCTGCCTTCGCAGTTGCAACCCAGAACTTGAAAGTCGATTGCAGCTTCAACTTTCATAGCATCCTTTTCAGTAACTGAATAACCAGAAGGAACTGAGGAGATTTCAAGAGTATTTCAGTTGGATTTTAATCTTGTCTTTTAAGCACATCTCATGACCTGTGAGAGCCAAATTCACTGGTACCATGTGCATCATTCACACAGTATATTCAGAAAGCTATATAAAAATGAAAGTCCTCTATATCCTGTGCTTTTATTAACTAATGTTCTGAAAGGGAGGAAAAATCTGATTCTTAACTCTACTTTAATAGTTCATCAAACTAAGCAAAAACCCCACAGTGAAACAAATAAGGGCTGAATAAAATTGAGAAGGTAAAATAATAAGTCAAAGAAAAGAGAAAGGATTCATCCATCTGCACCATGGCTATGCTTTTGGAAAGGGAAAAGTGGAAAGCTTGCAGTGCATGTAGGATAGATATACATTTCTGGTATTTGGCATTCTTCCTTTGAATTGGGCTTCACCCTCTGCATGGAAAATGAATACCTAGAATGAATCTTTAGTGGCTTGGGTATTTTTCTAGTTTGTTTGTCTTCTTTTTAATGGCTTATTTTTTTGCTCTCACATATTCTGCAAGCTTGCTTTTTCTCTGTAGCTACATGTGGTGGTTACTTGACCTGATGACAATAACCATAAACCCATGGTTGGTTTCCTTTGTAAAACGTTCTAATGCCTTTGATGGAGCATTGCGCTCACTGCGCTGGGTAAATGTGAAATGCACAGATTGTGAAGTGATATTTCCTGCTGAAAAACTCTAGTGAGGTTTTTCTTTCCCAAAGCTTGTGTTTGGTTTTGTCTGACTGGCTCAAAATGCAGCACTATCTATTATAGCACCTCTTGCATTGTTTTCCTTGTCTGGTGTTTTCTTGGTTGGCCAATTGCTGAGCTGTTTCAGTACCAATAACAAGTTAGCACCAGCCTGCAGTGTTTATTTAAGTAAAATTTCACAGGCTTTCTGTTTGCTCGAGCACTGCAGGACTGAAACCTTTTAGGTTCAAGCAAAATAACACACAGCTCTTCCAATTTGTTACATGTTTTTGTAGGTAATCCTGCCAAACTGTTGACAAATTTGAGGCATGTTGTCCAAGTGTCATAATTCCACAAGGAAAATGCTCCTCTAGTCCTTCTTTTCCAAGCAGCTTCATTAGGATGAAATCCTGCAAGCATATAAAAAAAATACCATTTACTTTAAGTGTGTGGGTGACTCCAGTAAACTCAACAGAATTTCCTGTTGAAATGACATCCTGCATGCCCACCAAAGCCTATGGCAAAAATCCCACTGCCTTCAGTGCAACCTGGGAGCCTTGAAACTGAACTGGGAGGCACCATTCATATTTGATATGAATGGTAAAAGGGTGACATCTCTTTTCACGTAAGACCTGCAGGTCCCTGGATGCCCTGGCTTGCTGAAGGACATTGAAAAGAGCCAGAAGTTCAGTTACTAATGCTACCACTTGGCATTGTTTTCCACTTCAGGCTGCTAGTGGTGGGGATTACAGCCAGGCTGGGGATGGCTGTTTTGGTCCATTGGGCGCCTTTCCAAGCTTCTACTCTGTAGAACTAAGTAGGTGCAATTTTCAGAACTATCTGCTTAGGCTTTCAGTGCAGAACCTCAAATGTGAATGGAGGAAGCTCAGCTTTAGAGTATTTTATCTTTCCCAGTTTTGTGACTGAGAAACGTAAAAAAGCAGTACTAAAGAACTCAATGCAAGGATATTTACAGAAAAAGGGGGGCATATTGTGGGATCATTTGTACTTAGAGGATCCTGTCTTTGCTTGACTTGTCTTGCGAAAGGTCTGCATTTACAGAAGAGCTAAAGGGAGAACTTAAATAGTCTGAAATAAGCAACATGCAAGGAAAAGTAACTATAGGGAAAATAAGAATCCGTAACAGCATTTTTGTATGTGTATGTGTACATGGGGCTGTTGTTCTCTGTCATTCATGGGAGCTGTCCATGCTGCTGGGTCACACACCAGCAATAACTTGGATCTGCCATGACACCTGTGCACCCTTCTGCTAAATTAACCAGACAAAGTTTGTGCTGGTTTTATGCTGGAGCTGCAAGGGAACAGAAAATGCCTCATCTGGTATAAATCCTGACTGCTCAAGCTCGTTAGTATTTTCCGATGTCCTGACTTCCTACCATCAGACTTGCTTTATATTGGTGTGGCATTTTTGATCCAGTGCTAGAAGTTATAAAGTGAGATTCAGTGTCTGTTTGAACTGCCTGAAGAGGGGCATAATGCCAGGGATAAGGGTGAGAGCAAAGTCACTGACAGTCTCTTCAAAGTATCACCTGGTGCAGTATAGGTATTTTATTTGACTCATTTAGTGGGTGCTCAGCCCAGTGTCCCGTTCAAAACAAGACTAAGCTGGCAACTGGTACAGGCAGATAGATGTAAGACTGAGAAATTGAGAGAAGTAGATAAAGATAGATATATCACATGAGGTCTCAGGGGATGAGAAATTCATGCTTTAGATTCACTAATCTCAGATTTCCCCTGTCTAGATATCATCAAATCTATTGCACTGTAGCCTTCTGTAAGGACAAATATCCATCAAGGACAGATGAAGGCCAGTGTGCTGGCCGGGTTCCTGCCTACATTGGAGTTTGCACCCAGGTGGCTGAGAGGATAAACTAGCAATTCTCGGGGACTCCTTAATGCCCATGGGATGCTGCCTAATTTACAAATGTTAGTGTCATTGTGATGGGATACTGGGAACAACGTCTTCCCCAAAGGGTGCTCAGGCATTGGAACAGGCTGTCCAGAGCAGTGCTGGAGTCACCGTCCCTGGAATCGTTCAAAATCCGTGTAGATGAGGCCCTCAGTGACATGGGTTAGTGGTGGCCTTGGCAGTGCTGCGGAATGGTTGGACTTGGTGACCTTAAAGGTCTTTTCCAACCTGGTTGATTCTATGATTCTGTTACTATGTGTGCATTGGAATTATGACAATGGGCATCCACTAGCTGTTGAAATAATTATTTAGGAGGCTGAGGAAAAGTCTGAAGACTACAGTCCTTGCATGGTATGTGAGAACGTTTGAACTGTAAAATACTGGCTAGTAGATTCGAGGCTTAGGGAAAACCCTGGTCATTTTTCAGGGAGTGTCTGAATGCCACGTTTCACCTCAGAATGAGTGTGTCCAATTCACTGCATCAACAGCTGGAGAGACAAAAAAGACATTTTGATGGATCCTTTACATATGTTGTATTTCCCACCCATGACTGACTCAAGTGTACTGGGCAATGTGAAAGTAGGATTGGATATGCTAGGAAAAACTGACTCTTTTTTCTGATAAAGATTATTTCATTCAAGGAACTGGTTTAAATTTTACCACGAGAGTCTATATAAACTCCATCTCCTGGAGCAGGGTTTGTGACTACGCCTTGCCAAATACTGCTAAACCCTTTACATGGAGTTTGATGTCTCAGTCAGGAGAAAAGGCGAGACAATTGCCTAGAGAGAGAGGTTGAAAGTATCCCAGATCATTTAAAGGGGATGTTAATGATGATCTATCTAATTATAACAACCTAAATATCAGCACTGCTAGCAATTTAATTTCTTATTATAGCATGGCAAAAAGGAGATAAACAGATTATTTATGCTTGTTCTGTGTGGAATGTGATGATTTTCGTGTCTTTATTGGATATAGCCTGTTAAGAGAGACCGGGCTTTTCCCTGTGTGCTCCCAGAGTGATAATTAACATGATGTGGTGCTTTTAAATAGCAAACAGAGGAAACTCACTCCTCTTGCTTGTTTGGTATGTTTATGGTCATGTACCAAAGTATCTCACCAAAACAGCAGCAGTTTAAATTTCTTGGAAGAAGAAAACATTCTTCTTATGAAAATTACTTTCCTAAAGTAATTTGAAGTGTTTTAATGCAACCATACGCATGAGTCAAAAAGAGGAAAAGTATCTTGAACAAAAGTTTATATTTAGGAGTGGAGAGCTCAGATTTTAGCTAGCCCAAGAACACAGAAGTTTCTGCAGAAACTAATGCTCTTTTTGTCCATGTGTAAACCCAGCTCTTTGCCTTAGCTTTCCTTCAGCAATCAGAGAAGAGCTTAAATAAGTAAATAAATAAATAGATTAATAGAGAAACAGAGAAATAAATCTTTGCATATTTAAGATGTAAGGAGATAAAAAAACCGATCGCTAGGCCTTGACCTGTTTGATTTTATTGTACAGCATTCACAAAGCCTAGTGATGAGTATGGTATAAATAGTTAGCTAGATTAGATTTGACGTTCCGAGAAGAATGGCAGATGAGAGATGGTCTGCTGGAGTAGAACAATAATCCTGATCAATAGGGATCAGTCCTTCTTCCACTAAAATCTAGCAAGTTCCCCAATGTTACTAGAAGTAGAAAGACACAGACGGTCCTTCCTAAGGACCACCAGAAGGGGTGGATACCGAAGTCTGTGAAGGGCCAAGTGAGCATCCTTAGAAAAAAGATTCCTGAGTGAGGATTGTTATTTTGAAAAACCTGGATATTTGCTGTCATTTTTTCCCCTCCAATGGCACTAACAACAATCAAAAATCCAAATAATAAAAGAATCCAAAGCAAAACAAAAATTCTCTCTGGAGCTGGAAACTGAATTGTGTCAGCAAGAGACATTCCGGAAGGGAAACTGATAGTGAAATTCATAAAATGAGTTTAACTGTGTAAGATAAATGAAATGCAAGGAATTATAAGTAAGTAAATAACAAACTTCCCTGGCTAACAATGCAGGTCTGCGTTATTTATGTAAGTTAAAGTAAGCTCCACAACATGACAATGTTACATTATGTTGCCATTAATCTAGAAGGGTAAAAAATTCCAAACAGACTGCAAGAAAAATCATCATAGTGAATGGTTTTTATTATAGTTCAGTAATCTGCCTCCCAGACTTCCTCCAGGAATACAGCGGCTGCAGCACTGCCTCACAGAAAGGAAGAGAAATTTGGCTTCCACTACAAACCTAAATCAGACTAATGTGCAGTGGAGCAACCTGGCCTAGTGGAAGGTGTCCTGCCCATGGCAGAGGGCTTGAAACTGGATGAGCTTTAAGGTCCATTCCAACACAAACCATTCTATGGTTCTGTGATGATTCTATGATTCTAGGTAATTAGTTCTTTCCCTACTTGAGCCCTATCATATCTGCCTTCCCTACCTCAATTCCCTGTTAGTACTGCAGATAATGTTTTGCCCTGACCTTGATATCCCTCTTAGTTAGTTCTGCATCCCACTTTTCTATACCTCCAGGTGCTCCTTCTGCAGACTTTGAGGATTTTGACACGGTACCACCTCATCCCTCTCTTTTTCTTCCATCAGCTATCTCTTGAGACCTCTCTGTTCTATTCAGCAGCCATATAACAAGGGGGATGCATGGGTGGGAGCAAGATGCACTGGCCAACTTCTCTTGTAAAAGATATAAATGACCAGAAATTGGTGCTATTGCTCCATATTCTAGTGCTCCACCTGAGGTTGCCCTGGGAAAGTAGAGCAGATATGATATAAATTCTATGAAATACAATAAGGTATTTGCCTTTTGGCTAAAATGTGGCTATCGTGATAGCTTTGTCTGCTCATGGGTGACACCTGGACAGCCAGCAACAGTTAAGGTCTTTGACTGCATGCAGAGGAGTATTCACTGGGATTAGAGAGAAAGTGGAGGATGCTGCAACTGGGAGTGGTGAGAAGATGGGCTCTTGGTGTGACCTCGTATCAGGTCTTTTGCACTGCAGCTGATGTCAGCAGGGTGCCTGCTCTGATTGTGCTTTCCTGGAACAAGGGGTACAGCAAAAAAGGCAATATCCTGGGAAAAAGCAAAAAAAGGGAAAGCACAGCCTGGGGGCCTCTAATTTTCAAGGCATAGGCTGAAAAGAAGTGGGAATGTAAGGAAGGCTGAAGAAATGCAGAACGGTTGTGTGCGATATAACTTACGGCAGAAATGTCCTGTGGTTGTAGTATCTTCTGTAAGGGAAATGGGTTTTGGCACTGGCCAACAGGTCTTTTGCAAGAGCCAATTCCTATTTGGAGGGAAATGTCATAGGCAAGTCTCAGAGGTCAGTTTCTCTTGGAGGGAAATCCAGATGTGTGGAAAAATCATTACATTTTATTAATACATAGTTTTTGTCTTGCTGTTGCATCTTTCAGATATCATTCCTCGGAAGCAGACATGAAAGACGTTAAGAAAGGCACCTCCCAAAACAGAGCTGCCCATTTTCATTTTATTTAGCTGAAGGGTCTTCTTGGATGCTCTGAGCTTCTGTTACCTGCTTCATTGTCAAGGTGCTGAAACATTTTACAATATGTTTCAAATGGCAAATGTTACCCACTCTCTACTGGTTTTTAATGCTCACCCTGACCACTCAGACAGGCACAGGCAGAAACTTTGGTTGTTTCTGTGTTTCCCCTCTCTCAGGGCTTTCACTGCTCAGAAATGCATCAGGAGTCTTTTTTCGTTTCTCATAAGCAGAGCTCAAAGCATTCTATCTGCTCTTCAGTTTTAAAATCTCTTGTCTGTCTTAATTTTGATGTGAGTTGAGTGTAGTGGCTTTTTTATCTTGAATCAGAAGTGTGTGCCTTCAACAGAGCTGGTGTGAATGAGAATTAGAAAGAAAGATGAAATACAGTTTTATGATGTAGCAAGATGTCCATACTCTCAGGAAATAGGAATTTTTGATTTGAAATCAGCTTAAAATCCTGCTCCTATTTGAACATCTTCTCTACATAGTGTTAGAAGCAGTATCTTAAGATCAGCAACACTGAATTAGAAATGGCTAGGCAAACAGGGTTTTCCACATTAATTTGTTTCTTTCAAAAAGCAATGTTTTGTGTGTTGGATCATTTCCCCTGTTACTTTTAAGGGCTTTATGCAAAGAGGGGGAAAGAAAAGTTAAGTTTAAGAAAAAAAGAAAGCTTGCAAAAATACAAAGGGATTGGCAAAAGGCAGAAAAGGAGAGAGGGAAATTGTGGGCTGAAGGAGTCATACTGCTCTTAAATGTATCTCTGAAGGGACCTCTGAAGGAATCATATCGCTCTTAGATGGCACCTCTGAAGGAATATTTAGGTTTGCCTGAACATTCTGTACACCATCACCCCCCTGGTACATACATATACATATCTAAACTAAATTGTGTGTGGTGCCATATCACTATTATCATATTATCATGAAGCAGCTAACATTGTCCTAGGAAAACAGCACTGGAAAAGGAAGTCGTGTAAGGTGAAAAAGAGTATCAGCCCTTGATATCTTTATTCAGAGCCTGCTGTTGCACATGCCTCCTCCCTGTGTAGTGCTGGTATTATTACTTCGGCAGTCATTCTGCGCAGGGGCAGATCTGCTCATCCATGCTCAGTGAAATTGCTAGTTATGGAGTCATGGAACCAGTCACAGGCTGTGATCCCTTCCACTGCATCCCGATACTCACCGTTAACTCCCCACAGGGCACAGGAGTTGCATGTCAGGGATCTGCTGGCCAGGGTGTGCGGGGCAGGTTGGATGATGTGTGCCTGTCACTCACCTTGAAAGCGTCTCACCACTGTGTCTGTGCTGACAGTCAAGGTGCACTGACCTGGTGCCATAAAATGTGCTTCGGAGAGAGCATGCCTGGGATGTCCAGAAATTCTAGGCACCTCTCCAAAGCTACTTCTTTGCACCCAGAGATTCCCAGGTGAAAAACCACCAGTGAGTCTGAGGCAATCTGGGTTGAAGTGGCCTTTGGGTCAGATAAGATTGCCTTCTATTTGTGCCTAAAAACCCTCACACACCGAGTCACCCCAAACCACAAACACCTGTGGCTTTGTTGTGTAATAAAATGGACATTTTCAATGACACGACTAAGGAAAGCATTATGAAATGCACAGCATCAAAGGCCAGTCTTTCATTTCCATCAGCAGACATGCCTTTCTTCAAGAACCACTGTTTCTTTTAGGACTTCTCAAATGCTCAGGGTAGCCTGAGCTTAGGTACCTTGCTAAATCATCTACATGGGTAACAAATCTTTGCTTGGCTCTGCGGTGAGCTGGGGTACGAACAAAGGTGCATGCGAAGTATTTGACATTGTGATGGCAACAACTTAAGTAATATCTTTTTCCCAAGAGCCAGCCCCACCTTTTGACCTGATGGAAAACGCTTGTGGTAACATTCATTTATGGTTTCTCAGACTTCTTTTTTATTATCAGGGGAGCAATCTGCAGGACTAGAAAAAAGGCAAGGTGTCTTGTCAGGATGTATCACTTCCCGAAGGATGGACATATTGGAACAAGTAAGTTTTGGCATTCTGGTTCCTGCTGTTTCCGAAGCGCAGGGGTGTGCACTGCTGAGGGAGGCCCGCTCACGAGGGAGGATGGGGATGGAGCCCTCTTGTGCAGGCTGGAGGCCGGAGGAGCCGGCTGGGGTGCTGGGGAGGCTGTCTTGGGGCTGGGACAGGAGGAGCCGGCGGAGGCACCGCCGCCAGCTTTCCCCTCGTCCCGGTGCTTGCCTTTTTTTCCCCGAAAGCGCTGTTTTTCAGTGTCACATGGCTTAGGTGAAACTTTCCTTGAAGTCCGTCAGTGGAGTCAGCCACAGCAAACGCGAACCCACCAGCCGCAGCTCGCACCGAACCCCCCCCGGAGGGCACATTTTGCCCCCGATACCCCTTGATTTTTTGGGGTCCGAGGAAGGCCCCGACCCCTCAGGGCGGGAGGAAGCGGGGCCCGACGCAGCGGTGCGCGGAAAAGCGGGGCTAATCTGGAGGATGGAGCGGCAGAGGAGGAGGAGAGGGAGCGGGAGGAAGCGCGCCCCGAGCCGCTCCGGGGGGGCGGCCGTGGCCCCGCGCTGCTGCCGGCGGTGGGCGGGGTGTCACCGCCCTCGGGCCGGGCCGGGCCGGGCCGGGGGGATGGCGGGGAGGAGGAAGGGGGAGCGGGGTGTCATGCCGAGAGCGCGCCTCGCAGCCCGCCAGGCCGCGGCCCGACCCGCACCCCGGGGCGCAGCCCGCCCTCCCCCCGGCAGCCGGCCCCGGGCAGCAGCCAGCCGCGTCCCCACAGCGCGGAGGGAAGGGGGGGGGGAAGGAGAGCGGAGCTTAAAGGAAGGGGAGGGAGGGGGGAAAGTTTAGCAGAGGGTGTTTGACTCGGGGGTTATCCCTAAAGAGCCTTTCCCCTGCTCTGATCCAGAGGGCAGCGCTGGGAGGAGGAGGAGGAGGGGCGGCGACGAGGAGCCCTGCAACATCTGTAAAACTTGGAGGAGGCGGCGGAGAGGAGTGTGCGGGAGCGAGGGGAGCAGAAGGGACAACTTTTCCGACACGTGAGTATCTCGGCGCGATGTGTTTATTGCCCTCCTTCGGTGCCTGCGCCCAGACAAAACAATGCCGGGCGGCGGCGGGGCCGGGACGGGGCGGAGGGGTCCCCCCTTTCCCTCCGATGCCAGGCGGGGGACTTGGGGATGTTCTTTTTTATTTCTTTGCTCCCCCCGTCTTCTTCTTGTTGTTTCCCTCCTTCCCCCCCGCTCTTTTTGTTGAACCAAATCAGAAATGTCAGTCAAGTGCTGGTGAGTCAGACGGGATCAGATTACAAGATCACTGGGACTGATGTCGGATCCGCACACATTCGCACACACAAACCCCCCCAACGCGGAGGCAGAGGCGCGGGCAGGGAGAAAACAACCACCGACAGTCCCCCTCCGGCCCTGTCTGCCGCCCCTGTCCCGTCCGTGTGTCTCGTACCCCCCACCCCGGTGCTCCCTCCCCGGAGCTGGCCCCGCTAGCTTCGGCGGCCGTCGCCCATGGGCAGCGCGGGGGCTCGGCGGCAGCGGCGGCAGGTACGTACCCACTTGGGCGAGAAGTTCTTTGTTCCCCGGGCTCTGCTCCGGGCCACTTTGTCGTCGTTCTCCCGAGCGCTCCTTCCCCGCTCCCGGCCCCCTTCCCGCTTCCCTAACTTTGGAGGCGGGGGTGAGGGGACCGAGGGTGTCTAACCCCCAAAATGGCTGTCAGGGAGCGCGGGAGCGGAGGGTGCGGGCAGCGGCGGGCACAACCCGCGCTCGGACCGGGGCCGGGCCGCGCTGCCCGCGCTCGTCCCGCGGCGGAGCTGCTTTTTTCTCAGCACCGTTCCCCCCCCGTTCTCCGAGCAGTGTTTGCTCGGCCGTGGGGCGGCCGGTCGGCCGCAAACTTTGCGGGGGAAAGGCGGGCGGAGCGGGGCAGAAGGCGCTGTCACATCTGGCGGGGCTGAGGGGCGGCCGTGGTGTCCCGCCATGCCGGAGGCTCGCTGAGGGGAAGGGCACAGCCTCGTCCCGGCCGGGTTGAGGTGCGGGGTCTTCCCGCGCCTTTTTGTGTGCCGCGCCTCGCCGCTGGCAGCGGGTCAAAGCTGCGGAGCCTGAGGCGGGAGGAGCGGGGCGGGGGATGGCGGCCGCCCCCGGGGGAGCTGCAGGAGCCGCCCCGGGCCGGCCCCGCGTTCACCGCTCAACTTTGAAGGGTCGCGAGAGAGCGGCTTCTCCGCCGCTGAGTTCTCCCGTACGGTCCGGGTGTGACACAAGCCCCGCGCCCCTCCGCCGGTGCCCACTCCCAAAGCCTCGCACCACGTGAAAAGGTAAAAGGGGTACCTCCCCCCCCCGCCATCACCCTCACCGAATTGTGTGTTTTAACCCTCTGGTGCTTAGTTTTGATGGGGTCCTGTGGGCACGGTGACCGTGGCCTTCTGCCAGTCCGTATGCAGATGTATTTATGTAAAACGTTTTCTCTCAGCTCCTTGCCAGCTGTTCCACATTTTCCAGCTGCCACTTCAGTTTGGAATGATGGACTGTAGGGATCTCAAAGAGCCTTTTAGTCCAAGGTACGGATAGCTGGCCGTTTGCTGTACAGGGTCACGTTTTAGAGGCTGCTTCACTAAAGGAGCATTAGGTAGCAACCCCCAGCAAAACCCCCGTCGTCGTCGCGCCTTTGGTGCTTCCCGCTTCATTCCAAGGCTTAATAAACGTGATGGGTTGTTTTTAAGCTCCAGCGTGCAGACTTCATTCCTTTTGTGCGGGCTACAGGAAAAACTTGGAAGCGAAATTTTTCAGGGCCCTGGAGATAACGTGGCTGATTCAATCAACAAGCGTTTTTAAGCAGGCGCGGCTTGGCCCTCTTTCTGTGCGGGTGTAAGGATCTGCTCTGAACCGTTTTAAGTCGTCGGGATAGTGAGAAATCACGAAGTTTCTCTCTGTTGCGACATTGTTTTTTGATGTGGTGTTAAACGAGATTAGGGATTGAAGTCTGCAAGAGCTGGCCTTAAGTAGTTTGAGTATTTGTGCAATTGCATTGTAATTTGGAAAGGTGCCTCACTGATTGATTCCTATAATTATTTCATTTAGGTCCTTTATTAAAAATTAATAATGATCTGACAGTTTCTTAATTACGTATGTCATGATTATTTTGAAGGAAGACAGATGCAGTGTTTTAAAAGTAAAGAAACGTGAAAATGTAAAAAGCTCCGTGTCTGCGCGGCTGTGTTTCAGCTGAGGAAATATAGATTAAAAGTAATGGTGAATGAGTTCAGCAATGTAAACTGTGTGCAGCCTCCTGAGAGCTTGTTTATATAATGAAGGTTTGGGTTTAACTAACTAGTATGTAAATACTTTCCCTTTGGTGGATAGCCCAATTCTAGAAACATAAATAATAGTAACTATGAGAGAAGGCTATTTTAAGGGGGAGGATTATTTCTTTAAAAGCAGGATTATGTGATTTTGAATGAGTAAGAAGAATGAGTAAGAAGAGGACTCCCTCGGTGTATATATATCCTTTAAAGCAGCAGTGGTAGTAAAACTATGGCTTAAGGTGCCTGAATGAATGCGCTCTTGCATTCTGATAACTGCACATGGTTTTCAGCAGGACATGCTGTTTTCCAAAGCGTTTCTGTGGAAGTACTACGGAACAAAGACATCACCTGCGTTTTCCTGCTTGAGTGGAGTAATGTTTTTGGCTTGAGAACGCGTGCAGTGGACAAGACAGCCTTTACTGCTGTAAGCAGTCTTGAGCTGTGAAAGATGGTGTTGTGCCTTTTCAAAGACAAAAACATTTTGTAACTAAGAAATTAAAAGTATCGATGGTTATAAATCATTTC
Organism: Loriculus beryllinus; assembly: GCA_039877255.1. Classification (NCBI taxonomy): domain Eukaryota; kingdom Metazoa; phylum Chordata; class Aves; order Psittaciformes; family Psittacidae; genus Loriculus; species Loriculus beryllinus. Next base: position 13,376 of record JBCJKH010047721.1, on the reverse strand, counting down.
TGTTTCTTTTGGGATCCTTGTTAGAGAAAGCAAAATGCTCAAGTTTTGAGATACTATGGTTTGTTCATCTTGCAGATTTCTTAATGTTTTAACAAGATAAATGCACGCATTTGATAATGACCCGTAAAAGTTCCAGTTACACTTCCTGCCTCGTTTTTGGGAAAGCTGTTCCATTACCTGCACTCTAGAGCACATTTGAATTTCATTCTGCGTGCTCCAGGGAAGGAATGGCATATTTTTGTGTTGCAGAGTGTTAGTGAAAAGTTAGTCATCTTTGCCTGATAAATAAGGAATCTTATGGTTATTAAAGCAGGATTTATTTGGAGTTATGGAAGGAAGCATTTTAATGATCAGTGTTGCACGCACTCAGCTGTATGGAGACAGTAATGTACAAAGAAAAAGCAGACTTGAAGGAAAAGTGAATCAACGAGTCATGAAATCCTCAGGAAAACCTTAGTAATGGAATGTTAATGCTTTTAGGCTATAGTAGATTACCTTAAAAGTCAGGCTTTTCTGCTTTATGCAATTGTTGTAAATCCCTAGCTGAAGAATACTTTGAAGAAGGCTTTAGTTTTTCTGGCACTCACATTCTGTAGTCATTCCAGTTGTTTTGGAAGATTCAGGAAATTTTCTGGCAACTTGCAGTTAGGCAATTAAAATGCTAAAATGGCTACAGAGGAAGCTTTTTATTCAACAAAAGGTGCAGCTGTAATAATGATTTCAAGTTGTCTTTTAACCATAGGTTTTATAGACGTCCTCCCTTTAGACTTTGTCATTTTTATAAGGGAATTGATTTGTTATACTTTAAAATCAAATAAAATGAGACAGAATAAACAAAAATAGGGCATGGGTGCTGCTGCAAACTTTTCAAGTTCTTTCAGTGCATTTTTCATCTTTACTTTTATTTGATAGGTCTGTGAAATAGAGCTGTAGACTGGCAGACTTTAAATGAAATTTCACACTTTGATGATTTTTTTTTAAACTTTGATATATTGACAGCAAAAGGAGCTGCAAAGCTTTTATATAACTTGAGCAGTAACACCAAGCAGCAGTCAAACGTCTCTATGCATTTGTGTTTAACTGCAGAAGAAAAACATGTCCATGGGCAGTAGAGGGTTCTTATCAACTCCCTAATCCCAGATCCCAGCAAACCTTGAGGGCATGCCTCAGATCTTGCTGAAATCATTGTAGACTCTCACAGTTTGCAGATTAAATATGCTATGTGTTCCTGGCTCCAACAACAGTTTTATGAGCTCACTAAGCTTCCTGTTTTAAGATCCTTTTCTGAAGTTTTTAGGAGCTGCTAAAGGCGATGCTGTCTATGGCAAGTGGTACTTGTTAATTTAGAGACACTTCAGGTATTTCATTTTGCCTGTAAAAATAGCCAAAATGGCCATTTTCAAATTGGAAGTCGAGTTGCATTGAAAAAAAAGAGCTCCTTTAGAGAGGGATTTTGTTGTTCTAATGTGTTTGTCAGTACACAAGGTTGCGAAGTTTACACAAGGCTTGATTTGTTTTATGGGGGCTTGACTTTGACTGGGCTCTTTAAAACCAGACTTTTTCAGTTGTAATTCTAAGCACAATGCAGCTTTTAGTACATAATTTCTGAGCCTCTTTTAACCAGTTGTATTTGTGGCAGCTCATTAAACATACCTTTGAAGTTCTCATTCTCCTTTAAGTGTCAAAGAAGGGAAAATCTATTCTGCCAAGGGTGAATTTCAGTGAATCAGGTAGTTAACCCTGGGATTTGTTGACCCTTCTGAAGGAGTGGTGTTTGCACCTCAAATTCTGGGTTTTGTGTAATTTTCTAGCTGCTCAGTAGTTAACTCTTACAGTTTATTCACTGTAATCGTGTTTATGTATTCGGTGCAGTAGTTTTAATTAAAAAGGAAAATGCTTATTGTCCAACAACATGTGTCATGGTATTCCCTAGAGAACTTGAGCCAATTTTGTGCTTAAAGGTTATTCAGTGAATGAAATTTTGAAAGCCCATTTGTCAAGGTACTGCATGGTTTCTGTTGGTTTTCAACCCCCAAATTCATTGTCTGCATGGCCCAGTCATTAGTCAGCAGTGTATTAGTGCTGCCTCCAGGCAATGCTGCCCAGCACTTCTTCGCACCATTATAGCTCTAAAAGTGTACTCTGCCGACTTGTAGAATTACTGCTCTGATTTCCGCTTGGCTGGGTTTGAGGTAAGTCTCCTCCCTACCTTCCAGCTCTCTCTAATCCCTGCTTTCTTTCAAGGCTGCTTTCTGCAGAGATTTAGGGGAAAACTTTCTTAAAAGATCGTGCTGGCATCATACTGTGGTTTTGTTGTGGTATACACTCTACACATAAATTGTACCTGCATTACCTTGAAAGTGTATTAAATTGGCTGCTGATCTGAAGAGTTGGGTTTCTCCCTCTTTAAGAGCAAAACAAGAAACAAGACAATACATTGATCTTAAAAATGCCTGCAAGATTATTTAGATTGCAACAAGGGGCAAACTAATTGGGGTAGAATGCGTTTGTCTCTAAATAGTTGCTAGGTGTCAGAACTGATAATATCAGAACCCACTACCAAGAGATCTGATTTGAATAATTTCCCTAGCTGAAGAATGTCAAGTTATTTTTTGGACCTATTACCAAGACAATCTGTTGTTGTATTTTTTTTTTTTTCTTAAATGATGCTCAAAATGCTGCTGTATTTTTTGATATCTGATATTTAGGCCAGACCTAAAGGACCCAACTAACCTTTTGGTGTTTTAGATCTGAGCCTCCCCCAACTATATTTGCTGCTTCGTATGCTACTCTGTTTTCTTTACATACAAATCTCTTAATGTCAAGAAAACCAACTACGTGTAAAGAATACTTCATCCAGCTGCGGAGAGAATGAAGCCTTCATTAGGTAAAATGTATAAGTACCTGAAACCAAATAGTCAGAAACACAGATCAAGTTAGTGTCACTTCAGTACAACGTCTGCAGCTCTGAATTGTGTATATTAAAATAAAATCCTAGCACTACGTGCTTTGCTGTTCTTCCCTTCACCATGGATGCTTTTTCTGGGAAAAGGAGGCAGCTGTGTAATTCTGTGATTACCCTGTTTGAACAGGGATAGTGGATTGGGAAGTAATTTATACTGCAGGAGTTCAGGGTTGTGCTGTTGTATTTTGTCAGGTTACAAAAACGTGAAGGAATCATGATGCAGTTTTACTGCTACTACGAGATAGGTGTAAAACCTAAAGTAAGCTGTAAAAGCTGAAGATAAAGTTTTATAAAGTACCTTTCACACTTGAAGTTCTCCTGGATATATGGAGCTTTCCTAGCTCTTGTACGTGTTAAAACATCTGTGTTGGGTTAGAACGTGAAATTCTGGATGATGGCATCCCTTAACCTGAGAGTAGGCTGAGGAGATAAAGAGGCTTCTAGGAGTGGGACTGCTGATCAAAATGTGGCACTTTCAGAAACATTCTACTAGATTCCTTTAATCTTGTTTTAAAATGTTAATTGTAAAAAATGGAATACAGTCTTCTTTCATTTGCATATCATAAGTTGGAACCACTACGCACTAGATGTATATTAAAAATGTTCTTCCTGTAGGCTTCCTGGATAGATTGACATTGATACATAGATGTAGTTTTGATTCTAAGGAAACTTTCATCTTTTGGGACTGATGAGATAAAGCACAAAGTGTGCAGAAAGTGGTCATGCCATTGGAATTCACATTTAGCTCCGGTGCTCTAAATTAGAGTATTTCAGCATTTTTTCCATGGCAGTTGTAGTGACTTCTTATTTGATGAAGTAAATAAATCGTGATGCAAAGCACACCCATTCCAGATGTTTGTAATTTGCTTTGCCAAGCTGTTGGTCCACAAACTGGCAAGGAGGGAAAGAAGAAAACATCCTGTATCATCACCAGAAGTGTTCTAGTGCTAATAACAGTATCAGCGGAGGAAGTCATAGTGTTTGTTATCAACACAGCAGGTCTTGCTGGTTGTCCTCTCTGTGTATTCCTGTCCTTTCAAATCTTGAACATATGAATGTACTAATTCGGGTTTCATAAAACTAGTGTTTTTACAGAAGGATGTCACTGCGCTGTTAAGTTTGGTGTGGATTGAGTGTTGCTGAAGAAACATAGGGGCAAAAAGTAAGTGTAGGCTTGATAGGGAAGTTTGAAGGGTCACCACTGTTTTCAGCCTAATGCTACAAACAGTAAAGTCCACGGGAGATTCCCCCCTTCCCTCCTCCCCATGCTAATTCTTTTACAGCTAATCTTACTTTGGCATAATTATTAGAGTTTTTCCTGCTGCAGACTTAGAAGCACAAGGACATGTAGGACTGCAAAACAAGCAGGAACAGAGCTTACTCTGAATTTTCTAGCAATTTTAGGCAGGGTAATTGGCAGGAGTTCTTATTTCTTACGGGTAAGTGCATTACCGGTTTTAAACCCACCCCCCTCCCCAAACACATTTACGCTTTTGGAGACTTGAAAAATATTTGGCACTTTGTGTTTTTCTAAAGAACTAATCTTTGTTCTTTCCATTGTCTGTATGTAGATAGTTTGTAAGAGAGTCAAAAGGAGGAATAGAGAAACACAAGCCCCTGTGATTACAATGACAAATGCTTAGATGGAGAATTAATGACCTGGTCTGTTTGTTTGGTGTTGATTGTGGGTTTTTTCCTTAATTTATTTTAAAGTTCCATTACTTTCTGTAAAGACTCTTGGATAATGAGTGGATTATGAATTTTTACCTGAGAGGAGACTTGGTACCTGAAATGTAAGGCCTCTAAGATGTGTTCTAAGTTCTGGCTTGTATTTTCTGTGATGGGTGGACTGGTTGGATATGGATGGTTTGACCTGAATCCTTCAGCATTTTTATCCATTAAATTCTTTTTACTGGGTAAGGAACTATGAATCACTTCTTTCCTGTCGGAAAGCTGTTTTATTTAGATACAGAGTTTAATCTGTTGAAGTAATAGTAAAAACATTTAATTGGGGTTATGCTTAACAGCTTTCTAAATCCCGTAACAAAAGTAGAGATAATCTACTTGTAAGAGTATGTGGTTGATGTGTGTTAAAACCTACTGAGGTGCTGCCTCAGTAGAAAGTGCCACTTATTGATCCTGCTCTGTGTGTGTGTTTTAAATATTTTCAGAACTTTCGGTAATCCCATTTATCTGGAGCAGAAAGATGTAAGCAAATGTAATTCCTCTGGAGCTGAGCGATTGTTATGCTTGATCGGTAGTTCGGTGTATGCCATAGAAGAGTTTCTCACTTAGGATCTTAATCATGAGGATGCTAATAGCACTGCTTTGCCTAGCTGATTGCCTTTGTGTTTGTGATCCTGCATTATTGTTGCCACAAGCTATTTAACCTATCAGGAACAGATCAGATCATCATTAACGAGGCTTTAGGTGTAGTTGTTTTTCATTCTTTATGGGGGCGGGGGGAAGAAATCAAAGGAATGGAACACAGGAAAAGACCGCAGATAGTAGTGAATTTGGAAAGATTATATTAATATGTGTGGTACCCTATAACTTGGGGTATTTTTGGATTTCAGGCAACAAATCCACCTATCTGATTCTGTTGGGTCTGTGCTACTATTTTTTGTTTTCTCCTTTCTTTCTAATTTTACTTCGCATTTTGAAACAGATTTAGGAAAAGTACGCAGTTAGCCACTAAAGCCATTTATAGATCATGCATATAATTTAAGCAGAGAGAAGGATTGCGAAGTACAAGATACCTTTTTCCCCCAGCTTATTAGTGATTTGTTGTGGTTTAATATATAGTGGATACGAGACTATTATTTGTGCTGTTTATATGGGTCTTAGTGCGACCAGTTGTCTCAACAGGGAAGAATCTGAACAAAATTTGCCCAGAGGTTGTTAATGGGGGATTGCAAGAATCAGGTCTAGTTTACAAAGAACTGAGGAAAGAGAACGACTTAAAAGCTGTCTAGGGTTCAGGTTAGTCCTATGGCTGTTCTAAAACTGGTGACGTGAACCAAGAGGTTAATGTAGTGACTGGAAGATATTTCTTTAAATGTGTGTTTTCCAACATATGCTGTCAGGGGTAACTTTGTCAGTGCGGCTTTGCCAGCAGGTTTGGTCGGAAGCGATGCTGAAATCTAGGTGGGTTTTGGAAGTTAAATGTACCCGCATCAAGTCTGTATAAATCAGTGTGAAATAGCTTCCATATAATAGCATAAGATTGTCTCATGTAAATTTTGCATGTGAATGTATCAGAACAAGATGCCTTTTTTTTATCCTTAAATAGTCCCAAGGAACGGTGTAACCGCTTTTGATAGAATTGATAAAGGGTCCTTTATGGTTGAGAGAGACTGTAATTTCCTGATTGTTCTTCATGCCTCCCCTTGTGGTTTTCACTTTCATACAGTTGTGCTGTTCAAGATGTATTGTATCCCCAAAGACTGCTTCCAGTAGTGTGGATCAAAGTAGTACCTATGAGCACCCTAACTACCCAGAGTAATTTCTGAGAAATTAAACATGCTATGTTTGCTTGCACGCTGATTGGGGCACTCTGGTTGCTGATAGCAATCAGTATGAACTTCCCTACTGCTGATGTAATGATGATGAATGCTGTGACACTGCTATTTCAGACAGCTCTTCTCAGCGGATGCAAACCACTTGTTAATGAATTGAATACAATGACAGCAGCATCGAATGAAACAGGGAAAGGGGCTTTTAGGTTTGTTGTTTTTGAAATCTAACACTTCAAATATATCCCCTCAGAAAAACTCCTCCAGAACCCCCCAAAGCCAACAAAATAACCAAAGCAAATAACGGCAGAAAAGGTTCCAGTTTGCAGGAAACATAAAACTAGTCTAATGTGCAAATTGAGGATTTTAGATGGTGTTTCCTGGCCGAGCACTTAGTAGTCTTCTTGAAGTCAGTGAGCCTGTTCCTGTGAATAAAGATTTACATGATCCAGTCTTTAACGTATGCAATATAAATGGCACTGGTTTTAAAAAGTCATACAGACCTGAAGATTGTTGGGGAATCAGAGTGTACAGAAAGGGTCTCACGTTTCCTGCTGTTTCAGGGAGAGGGTTGCTCCACTGTTTTCAGTGAGTTGACACTGTGAGTAAATGAAGAAAAGATGGCTTTTTTTCCCTCCTTAGTATATGAATATGATTATTTTTACTCCCATAAGGCACAATTTTTTGACCAGCATACCTAAGGACCAGGAATTACATAAATTAAAGTGGCTTGAGAGATTATTTTTGTTTGAAACACATCTCTAACATACTGTCATTTGTTGACATTCCATTTAAAAGAGGCAGTTTTCCTCATTTAACTACTTCATTCCAGTAGCTTGTTCCTGAAATTCCTCCAATGTAATATGCAATTGGGAAAAAGTTTACATTTATGATTTGAAAAGGAGAGACACACCTGCAGGCAGGTTGCTGTTTTGAGAGGGATTAGGTTTAAAATGGGGATCTGGAATTAGTTGTGCAGTGGGTTCAGGCTTTAGGGAAATTACAAAAGGTTCAAGAATGGTTGAATGGGAAAAAGCCATGAATGTTTGCTTTCAGGAAGGAATGTTTATCCCTCTATTTACCTATGAAAGTTCAGGCTTTAGCCTATGTACTGTTATAGCATTTTCTAGCCATTCATGTGCACATGGAGATGCTGGATAGCCAACAACGCTGTCTGGATGCTGGTCTGTTGAAAGCAGAGCTCCTTGCTGCAGAATAGATCCATATTGTCGCAGGCCTGGGGCAGGAACAGGGAAGTCACTGACCCACACACTGGGCAGAGCCATGTACACCATAATATAAACCACCTTGTGTTTTAATGTGAAGATGATGTCAGGCTGGCTGGTTTTCAGAATGCTTTTTGATAGGCATTAGCAGCCAGTGGAAAGAAGTCTTCATACAAGAAATCTGGAGAGGGGCTTTTACAAAGGCATGCAGTGACAGGACAAGGGGAATGGCTTTAACCTGCCAAAGGGGAGATGGAGATGAGCTCTTAGGCAGAAGTTCTTTCCTGTGAGGCTGCTGAGGCGCTGGCACAGGGTGCCCCGAGAAGCTGTGGCTGCCCCATCCCTGGCAGTGTTCAAGGCCAGGTTGGACACTCTATGCAAGAGTCAGTGGAAGATGTCCATGAGGTGTGTGGGTTCACAGTTAACTTAAAGCATGTGATGATTTTTTCTTACCTTAGTTTAGGGGACTTCAGCCCTGTTCTACTAAATTATTATTACTCACTGAATTAAGGCCTTATATATTTAATTTCACCTGTCATGTTTTTTCTCCTTTTTTTTTTTTTTGCCTTTTTGTTTTAGTAATGTAAGCTGATGGGTTGAAAAATGGTGTTTCTTTTTACAGGAGAAAGGAGAAAAAGCCAGAGTAAAATCAATATTAATGGTGTGGCACAACACTTCGAGTTGTTCCATGTCTAATGAATATGTAACAGTTCTATTTTCTACCTAAACACACAAAAATTGTCAGAATGGAATTAGTGTTATTTTTGAGAATGTGTTTATCTAGGAAATGCATTTCTCCAGAGAGTGCAGTTAAAGGCTGTGCAGCATGGATAAACCGATGTGAGTGTGCTGGGGATCTGTTCCTAGAGCTGCGAACATGGAGCTTTTATTGAATTGTGTACTGTTTGCCTGTGCTGGTTTTATCTGTTCTCCTCTGCTGTGTTGTAGATGTGTATTACTAGAGTGAGCAGTCATACAATCCAAACTGGTGTTCAACCATTCCTTTCTGTCAGTGGAAATGCAGAGTACTCATCCCCTTAGCCCCCTTGCAGCAACAAATCCAAGCTGATCCTTCAGAACTGCATAGAGAAAACCCAGCCATAAGCCACTGTCCCACAGAGAAGGTGGTGTATGGTCAGGATTTGCGGAGATAAACTCATCTGGAGGCAGAGCATGTTTTATAGCTGCAGACAAGTTTTCCTATGTGTCTACAACCTGACCCTGAGCATGCCAAGCCAGACAGCTTTCCCAAGGAAGCACATCTTTTAGAAGAGCATCCAGCCATTAGATCCAAGGAGTAAAGCTCCCACTGTTGAAATAATTGAGTAAACCTCACCTCTCCTTTGTTAAAGGAGCTCACCAACTCTGCTTTGTTCTTGCATTGCAAGGCTGGTTTTCAAGACTGCCAATCAAGCCCTTGAAATTTGTACAGTTTTCCATGACTGGCATGAACAGGAGATGTGGTTCAGAGAGCAGCTCTGGTGCTTCCTTTTGGTTTTCTTAGCTTGTTTAGTTTGGAGAAAAAAAGAGGAAAACCCTGGCAGCATCCCTTTTGTTACAGGGTAGGCTTTCTGCTTTGTGCCTGTTCTTGTGTAAGATAAACCTGGCAATGGTTTGGGTTGGAAGGGACCTTAAAGCTCATCCAGATCCAACCCCTGCCATGGGCAGGGACACCTTTCACTAGAGCAGCTTGCTCCAAGCCCCGTCCAACCTGGCAATGGAAGAGGGAATTTCGTGGCAAAGTCTCTCCTGCACTGCCTTTCTGATCTCCCTGTGTAAGTAAAGCACAACTTCTTTCCTGTCACTTCTGGAACTTGCATGTGCTTGTTTCTTCTGGAGTTGGACAGTTTTCTGCACCTTTCTGTGCCTTGGTACCCAGGAAACATTCATCTCTCACTGCAGCCGTCCATTGGTTTCATAACTAGCCCAATGCTAAAAAGCAAAGGTACAGTCTAGAGATGTTGCTGACTGTGGTCCAGAAGAGAGGAAAATCTGGCCAGGAGCAAGTAATTGTTGAATAGCAGAAACTATGGAGAATTCTTGCTAAAGCATGAAAAATGGCTGGTGTCAGAACACACCAATGTGACACAAGGCTGGAAAAAGTGGGCTTCAGCTTTCTGAGGTGGTGTTATTGCACTTTGCTTGTTATGGGGCTCTAAGAAAAGTGGGTTTATTGGCATCAAATCCCAGTTGCAGGTTTTGGGAAGCCAACTGATAGAGCATTTGTTCATTTTCTGGCAAACTTTTATGTATTTATAAATCCTTAGATAAAATGCAATAGGTAGTTGGGAAAGTTGGAATTCAAACCTACACAGACACCTTTTCTGGTATACTTTCCAAAGAAATCAGCTCCAAGAGGATTGAGGAACCCTGCGGGTCCCCTGAGGCTCTGTTCTGCAGGATGCAAAGTAGTTGCTTAGAGTGGGATGGACATTTTAAGGAAGGGGGGGTGTCTGTGTAGGAAAAGATATCTTGAGACTCCATGTTAGTGTGTTTAATCCTTCCACGAGGAATATGTCTTTCAATGTTCGTTTTGAGGTAAGGTCAACCCAGTGACTGTTCAATTATACATAACCCAAGCTGCATACTTCACCTTCCTTCCTGGATATCTGTTTAACCCACAGAGACCAGTGAGGAGCTCTTTTCAAGGGAAGAAAACGCTTTGTGTTCCGCAAAACTGGTACCATACCAGATGCATGCCCACAATGGAAGAAATTACAGGCTACGATTACCTCTACCCAAATTCATTGGCATAAAGGAATAAGGGACTTTCTGACATGTCAGCTTGTTTCTTTTCCTAGGATTTTTTTACCATTATGGGGGATTGCTTCACTGCAATCATTATAATTTAACCCCACTGCTATGTGCATCACAGTGTGTGACTGCAGAGAGAGACTCGGTTCTTGCCTTAGAACTTACTGTCTGTACTGTATCCAGCATAAGCATCTAACTTGATGAGCTGCATGGTAAATGCAGAGAACTTCAGCCAAACACAGCTGCTTTTGTTATTTTGATGACTATGAAAAGCCTTAAAAAGAAAGTACAAAAGAATGATTTGAAAGAGGAAAAAGTGTCTGTATTTTGAATTCTTTCTTTTGGGAAATAAATGTGTCAGTAATCTCCCAGGGTTAGCAGGGGACTTTCCCAAATGTCTATTTAGAGAAAAGGGTTTGTAGAGAAGCTGTTGAATAATCTGGTCACTTGGTTCAATGAAGTACTGCTCCGTGTGTTGTTCCTAATTCAGGTCCTGTTCAGTCACTAATAGTTTGAGTTCCTGTTTCTGTCATGCTGAGTTGGTCATTCTGCCAAGGTTACAGCCTGATGTTTCAAAGCTTGAAAGCTGGCTGATCAAAGATAGCTCTGTAGGGAAGATGCATCTTATCAAAGAGCACAGGATGGACAAGGCATACGGGTATGCAGGAAACAAATGTGTGAGGAGAAGGGAAACTTTATTTTCTTGCTTTAACAATCTTTTTAATTATTGTCTGTCTGGCTTTTGTGGATCAGCTTTGCTCTCTGTTGCAGGCTGAAGGCAGAATCCAAAGCAACTGCAAATTCACAGGAGTTCTCCAGGTCAAAACTGATGGTTAATTGAAGAACTACCGATATTATGCATCATGTAAAGGCACTTTGGAGTATTGGTTAATACTTACCTGCTCATCTTCTCTCACATCTGGAAGTTCTTCATCTGCCCAGGTATGTGTTACAAAGGGCAAGTCCTGCAAATGAAGATACCATTATTCTTTCATTTTAGAAGCAAACAGTAGAGTCAGGACTGTTGAATCACGGTCACAACGGTGTCAAGCAGGGTTTTAAGGCAATTATTGAGACATCTGGTTCACTTAGAGCGGGATTTGGCATGTGAATGTGAGACAGCATAAACGTGCAAGGTTAGTGTTCCTTCCCAGATCTTCTGCACATCACATCTGACAATAAACTTTACCTTGCCACATGTTTCCTAGTTTAAATAGAAAGCCAGACACATCATGAGGAGAGGAAATGAGCATCCATGTTTATGGATGTGAACTCTTAACAACTTCGAGCAGCTAAGCTCAACAGATGGAGCCAAGATTAACAGTTACCTGGATCATGGCTCTTGTCACCAAACTGAAGTTCTACTCGCAGTGTAATTTAGAAGTCGTATGCATATGGTTATTGGAAATACAAGCTGGTATCTTAGGGCAGGTAAGGAACTTTTTGGTATAAAGCATTTTAAAGAATATTTTTGTGAGTAGTTTCAGTGTTAACTGAACTGGAGGCCTTTAAAGCCTTCAGTTTGCCTGGGATAAAGCCACATTTGATCAAACCACCCCCCTTTTCAGTGCAGGCATACTGCTGTGCTCCCCTTCCTCATTACCTACTTGTAAAATACCTGCTTGCCTCTTCTTGTATTACAGCAGTTTCGACCAGTTCTGCTCAACATTGTCTGTGCAGTGCCCAAATATTTCCATTGACTTCCCTGTCATTACTCCAGATTTATATTGGTGTGATGTAGAGTAGAAACGTGCCCTGGAGAATGTGGAACCCCAGAGGCATCCACTAAATCCATTTTTTTAATAAGAAAAACAAAACGATGTTGCAGTTGAATGTCATTTATCATTGTCTCCCACTCGCTTGTATCTCATTATAAAGGAGGAATGCAGGAAGGCTATCCCATTAGCTGTTGGTTCAAACCTAGTTCAAAAAGAAAGCCCGGTACCTCCAGGAATGTCTTTCCAGCAATAGTCTGATCTCTGCAGGTTACTGTTCAGAGTTTCTTTAAATCAGCCCATGCTTAGGCTTTGCTGGTTGGAAGTACCTGTTATCTGCAAACCTGTTTAACTTGCACCTTTAATACGTAACTGAGGACATCATTTGAAAGCACAGTGCTATCTGAAGCTCCATTTCTGAGAAGGATTTCACGCTTTAGCACGTTGTGTTCTGATGCACTGAACACTGACCTCCATCCTGCTTTCACTAAAGGTAAAGCTAAAATGGAAAGTCTCTGGCGTTCTTTAAAACATTCCAGCTAAATATCCTTTGATGTTTCTGTGGTCAAAGATGCAGATGAGATTTAAAAGCCTGTCTTTTTAGTATTTTCTTCAAATAAGGGACTTGCTGAGGATCAAATTATTCCATGAGCAATTCTTTCTCTGCCCTAAGGGAGTTCAGATGTAAGGGCTGTTCTTTTTTAATGTCACAGATTTGTTTTGCACCTCTTACTTGAGGCTATAAGAATAATTTGCAAACGTTAATTCAGAATCCCACTCCAGTCAAGTGGTAAGGCAGCAACAGATTTTTCCCTAGGAAAAAGTAAGTTAGGAAATGAATGTCAGATGAGCAGTACAGAGTCCTACCAGTAGGGGTGGGTACTGACTTACCGACCTACTAAACCCCACCTTACTGTTCTGTGTCTGTGCCCTCCCTTTACCTGCCTCTTTAGTCTGAAGCAATTTCTGGCAAAAATAGCTTCCCTACGTAGACAGAGCGTCTCTGTTTCATTTTGGGTTTTAGGTAAACCATAATATAAATGGGTATTTGTTTGTGGATTCACCACAGTGAACAACCTTGGGCCAGCAAAGCTGAGTGAGAGTGAGCTTTAAGTCATAGAGTTATAGAATCATAGAACAGTTAGGGTTGGAAAGGACCTTAAGATCATCCAGTTCCAACCCCCCTGCCATAAGCAGGGAC
>JBCJKH010047718.1:0-13009 GCA_039877255.1 Loriculus beryllinus | reverse complement strand
CAAAGAAAGGTATATGGTCTCTACTCCAAACAGCAAGCATTGCCAAAGAGAAATTTTTCTATTATATTCTATGACCTAGTTTCAGATTCTGTGCACATGTGGATTTTTAATAAATTCTATGGGCTTTTAAAATTATATTCAAAGATTCTCTCACTTTAATTACTTCTAAAAATCTACCATATTTTTTCCAAGGATCTGCTTATTAATTTTAACATTATAGTGTTAATATTATTTTGTTCAGATTTGTTTGTAGAAGTAGTACAGTGTGACAGCACTGCAGGAGAACAACTAATTATAACTTTCATAGGATTATAAAGTCTTATAAGTTGGAAAAGACCTTTAATATCAAGCCTGTAGCATTGCATGGGGTTGTTGTGGCCAAAGTGCTGAACCCAGTACTTTGTCTTGTTGAACATCATGCAACTGGCCTTGGCCCATAGATTTAGGCTGTCCAGATCCCTCTGTAGCAGATCAACTCTCCCACCCAATTTGTTGTCATCTGCAAATTTACTGAGGGTGCATTTAATCCTTTCATCCAGACAACTGGTAATGCATTCATTAATTTTAAATGTATCCCAATATTTTGAAAAAGACAAATAGATTTGATTACTACTTATGATATACTTAATGCATGTGCAAGTAGATGTTTAAATACTTCACATTTGCAACTGGAATTGAGCCTTTTTATTCTACCTACAGCTAGGCTACAAACTGAGCGCATAAATAACAAGTGTTCTAGTTTCATTGACTCATTTCTCAGCTTCCTCAGGGTCAGTTAAGCCACTAAATATCTCTCAGATGTGCCTTTCAATATAGGGCCTCAAATCAAAACACAATTACTGTGAGATGCTTCATGTTGAGATTAACCATTCTCTTATTTGAAGCTCTTTCTTCTGGATCAGTGGCTAGTTGTTCTGGAACAGCCAATATTCATGACTGATACTAAACAGGCACAACAAAATTCTCATTTTCTTTCACCAAAATTTCACTTTGTTTCCCTGACGCTGCATGATGCATTTTTATGAGAAGGTTTTAAGGAGCTGAACTGAGATAGATAGGGCCTGGAAACTATTCTACATTATTCTGTGCTTTCCAGTTCTTATCTTTTTTTCCCTCTTCGTCTTCCACCATGTGAAGCAGACTGCATTGCATCAGTGCAGTGGCAGATGACCAATAGTGCTACATTTAGCTGTTTGTAATAAACATTCCCTGAATGATGGGAAATATTTCTAACTTGGATCAAAGTATGATACACTTTTGTTTTTCTGGGTTTTGTTTTCCCCCCTTGCCTGAGCAAGCAAAAGACAAGAACTACAAATCAACTCCAGCAATCTTGCATGACTCTGCAAAACATTGCCATTAAACTTCACTGGTGAAGTAGTCATATAAATTCATTTTGGTTACCAAAGCTTTAATTATTGCATTTTGAGGCAGACCTTTCAGTATAATAATACATTTCAGGACATTTCAAGATTTTAATTAACTGGAAGACTGTTAATGACTCATGTTACATGTTTCAATATGAAACATGGTTACTTCATGGGACTAAAAGAGCAACTGTAAGAGAGTATTCTTCAATTCATAAGTATATTCCTAGATACTTTTGTCCCCTATACCATTGAAATTGTTATCACAGACCCCAAAAGAAAAGTCAAAATTATCACCCTGAAGTCTATAGAAGACTAAAACATTAGGGGACTCACCACTCAGTATCATGTAGAACTTTGTATGGCTTGGTAAACAGTTTAATAAAACCACATGTATTTTAACATGGTGACAGAAAAATTCATTCATCTACAAATAATGGGGGAAGAAATAAAACAGAAGCTTGTGAGCAAGAAATCAGGTGAATAGGCTCTTCCATGGTAATGCAGTGCCTACATGTAACCAGGAATTTATACTCAGAAGGTGTAGGAAGGTTACATACTGCTGTGTGTCATCCTGCTGGAATAATAATCCCAGCTCTGGTGTTTACAAATTGATAAGGATTTTGAAAAATCAAAGACATTTCAGAGAAGGTCTTCTAGAACTATTAAAATGGAATCTTCCTCATGGAATTCATGGAACAAACTACTTAGGACACTGAAGAGAGGTGAAAAATTACTTAAGTACCTACCTGGGGAACAGGAATTCAGTAATAATGGGCTCTTTGATCTCACAAATAAAGGTGTGACATTCTGAAGCCTCAAAAGGGCTGTTTTCACTGATCCCAAAAGGGCAAGAGTTTCTGTTCCACTCTAGTGGCAGAGATAAGGTCAGAATTAAAAATTATAGCATTGAAATACTATCAGTTTTAGTGTTTTGAAGAAAAGGCTCCTGTTCCTTATGAAGCCTGATGATTTTCATGCATGCAGTAGCTTACTTTAGTGAGAAGAATCGGGTTCTTTCAACTGCAAAAGGAAAAAGCCTTACGAGTAGGGAGTTATACTGGAACTTGGTCACTTCCTACATAAGCACAGTAAAGTATCTCAGCTGGAAACGGATTAATTCATAAGAAGTTCTGAAGTCAGCTCAAAGAAACCAAAATGAGAGTGAGGCTTTGAAATATAAAACTCTCAAACGTATTTGTCTTGTACACTAAATCTCCAGTGGAGAAACGATCCCTACATGTGAAGGGTTTCTCTGTGTTACTCAGCAGTGTCAAGTCCCGTTCCACTGTCCAGACCACCACACATATGTGAGGCCACCAGCCAGGTGTGAGGTCAACCTGGGATGCCTAAACTGCAATTTGGGCAGAGGGACACCTCCCCAGGGCAGGGCTGGATGCCTGAGGATGAGCTGAAATGGAGCCTCTGGGCCATATGCAAGGTGTGAGGGGAGGCCACAAGCAAGGCTAGTCAAGGCCAATAAGGACCTTTGACCCTGGATGGCAGATTCATAAGGCTCAGCAATTAACATTTCTTTCTCAGAAAAGATGTCCTCAGCATGATGACATTTTCTGGCAAGATTGCTAATCTGTATCTCTTACTACCATCTGTGAAAAGGGGTCACCCATCTTTTCACAGTATATATGAAGAGTGATGTTCTCGCACAAGCATGTCATTGTCTTCTGAGACCATTATTCCCTGATGCACGGTATCAGTTTATGAAGTGATGGCAGCTCTTGGGTCATGAGATCACATCAAGCTTTTTATCCTGCTCTCCTACTGTCTTTATACAGCAGTCTAGTAGTTTTCAGCATTCTGTCATGTAAAATGTCAGTGGATGACAACCTAAATTTAATCATTGTCCTTCTGTAATTTAGTCTAAATAGAGATCAGTCTGGTTCTGCAGGTTATTTTGCAGTGCTTTTTTTGATACTGTTTTCTAACAATATTTTAGATTTGAGATAACAAGGACTGGCAGTGACATGACTCCACTTCCCACAAAACTCTTCAAGTTATCTACTAATTTTTGTGGCTTACATTTCATTCTTTTCTACATCAAAAATAATTTGTTATGCCTAATTGCCTACTCAGTTGCAATATTTTTAGGAAAGCTATCATCAGAAAGTGAAAACAGCAAGCTAGGACAAATACTAGTCTTCTTCAGCCAGCATAAACAACCTATGCCTACCTTGCTCCAGGGGTTCAACAATTTCTGTAGTGCCAATACGAGCCTTTTCATTTGACTTGGCCTGTATTTTTGGCATATGCAACAAACTTCAAGCTTTTCATTTTTTGTCTTTCCAATACCTACGTTCTTTTTTTGTAGTTTTTGAGATAGCTTTTGTGCAACATATTGGAAACGTTTTTTTAGAGAACATCTCATCTAGTATTGCAGTATAAGGATCATCCATAAATCAATAGCAATAGCTGTGAATACACTAATATATCATTATTTTATATTTTTAGTTAGGTATCATAATACTTTCCCTAGTAGCTCACCAATCCAAATTGCATCTGAGATCAGACAGTGTGGTATTTTTCCTTTATCAGCTCAACAGCCTTAAGACTTTGCTCTCCTGCACTTCTGCCAAACCTCCATGCCAGGGATGTCTGACCTTTTGAATCAGGGCTGGATACCTCCTCTCAAATCTCTGCAGTTTGGTCTCTCTCACTGCTCTCCTGTGTCTTATGGATGCAGCAGCAGCTCACAGGGCTAAACACCTGGTAATGTGCAAATGCATCTCAAATGTTAATAGTACTTTTGGGGCCAGATTAAATTGTCAGTTGCAGAGCCCTGCTATTGTGGATGTACCAACCAATGCATTTGTCCCCTGATGTGAATTCAATCTGAAATCATATATGTACAGCTGAAAAAAAGAAGTATCTGTTCTCCAAGGTGTAGAAAGGGCGTCTGTTAAGTGCTTTTGGCAATGGCAAGAAGTGGTTTATGCTTCCATCCCCACCTCATAAATAACATTCTCGCTAATAAAGACATAAACTTCCTACACCTAATTACTAGAGCCAAAGAATCTCATCATCATTTGCTCTCATCACCAGTCTGAGTGATTTCTCGTTTTGACAATACAGTTATAAGAAACATGAAAACAAAAAAGAAAGCACCTTCCAGCTTGTTAAAGCAGGTAGGTGATAGCCTCAGCTGTACTTTCATCTCTCCACGTATATATCATTGGGTTAGCTTTCTGAATGAGGTATGCTATTTCAACCATATGAAATTTACATTTTTTTTTTGTTTCTTTTTGCTTTATTCCAGAAGCTGTAACTCTTTTCAAAGCTGCCAGGAGTCACTTGTCAACCTACTGTTTTTTCTCACATCAAAATTTCATCTATGTATAACTTATCAACCTCTAGACTGTCAGAAAGCTGTATTTTCATGTGACACATCTGCTAAAAGCAACTCAGACGGTGATCTTCAAAAAACAGTGCTTCTCAATAAGGAGGAGAATGGTCCAAAAGCTGCCTTATTTTCGTTTTGCATCAAGTAAACGCAGAAAAATATTTCCAACTCTTATCAACAGAAATATGGTGGAAAATATTCCCACTTCACAGGCTTAGGAACTACACAGAAGTGAAAGATTCCACCCCTTTTTTCCACTGCGCTTCCTGCTCTGCCCAGGAAGTTGCACCCATGCTACCTGCTGCTTCACTTCCTTTCCTTCTGCAGAGCAGCAACTCTGTCCTGTTCCAAAGCAATTTCTGTTTCAGAATAAAGGTTGTTGTCCTAGGAATTTGAATAGGAGGGCACAGGAGAGTGGAAAAAAGAAGGCAATGTGGTTTTGTCATCTACGTTCTGAAACCCACTGAGATCTTCCAAAGTTCTTACAAGACCTGCTCCAATGCTTCTATCCCTTTCTTTCCAATGTAGTCTCTGTATCAGTGTTAAGCTCTAGATCTGAACTATGTGTTGCTCATTTAACAGTTACCCCTTCACTTAACCCCTCAGCCCTGTAACTCAGCCCTGCGACTTCTTTTCCCAAGTAAAAGAAGAAACAAACCCCAAACAACTCTAAAGTGCAAGACTGTCTTGGTGGGCTTAAGACTTTGACAGATAAAACCCAGCAAATCTTGCTACAAGGGTTGAAAAGTTTTCTAATGCCTCCAATACCATCACCAGTGTGGGGCTGGCAGAAGGGATCGTTTGCTTGTGCCTCTGCAGAGCTAAAGCAAAGGCTGACAGCCAGCCTCAAATCACCAATGGAGGTGGGCTTGAATAAGACACAATTCCTGTACTGAAGCAGACTGTGCACAAGCATACATTTCCTCCTGTCAATTCTGCTAAAGGGTGATAACCTGCTACAAAGAGACCACAACAAACAGCTGGGAAGCAGTATATCTTAAAGCACCTGAACTGTTCGCTAAGCAAAGCTGAATGAAAGCCCTTACACTAGTCACAAGTGCTCATACTTTCATTTTATGATTTTATTCTTGGTTTAAAATCCTATCACTCCTGGTTTTCATTTTTATATGAAGTAATATTTTCCTCACATTTCTACAGTGCTTTCATGGCCAGCCTCCTCCACTAATGTTAACTGAAAAGAATTAAAACCATGAAATGATTCCGAGCCAGCTCCTGTCAGAGTATAGTTAATTCCTGACTCTTCTTTTTTCCAGGCATGACTTGTCACTGGACAGGAGCTACTTATATCTTTTCTCATTGTCTTCCACATTCATAAAGTTTTAACTTCAGTGGCACCTTCTGTGGGCTGGTCCATTTCTCCCTGCAGGAATTTTTTAGTTCATTTTATTGCTGATACCATGTGTGATTCAGCGGCTACTCAGCACCAAATACTCTGATAGAGTTTTACTTCATTCAGTGATTGAATTTTAACTCTTCAGCACTTGCCACAACCCTCTGGTGTCCATGATCAGTGACTCAACTGGTTCATGCATAAGAACCATATAAAATGCAGTTTTCACTTCATAGTATTTGCATTCACTGACAACCCCCCTGAAAACTATCATGTTGCAAAACTAGAAGTGAAGCTTGCATTCGACTTACCAGTTTTCTGAGTTCCCTTTGGCATGTTGGAGTCCATGGAGCTGTCTTCTGAATTTCAGGTGGCAAAGACATTACTTTTGGAAGACAGAAGTGTAAGTTCTGTTGACAGTCACTGTGGAGATCCAAGGGCTCATGAGTTGCTGCATGGTAACAACTGAGATGCTCAGACAGGCACTGATATATTACTATTACTTTCTTGTCAAATGTGTTCCCCCAAGTGTAATTATGCACAGAACATGAATACATTAAACCCATTTCAACCACTATGTTTAGCCCCCTCAGCTCTTGTGAACAGACATGCAAAAAGCACTCCAACATTTTTTTCTTCACTCTCAAAAAGCCCCGGTATCTTTGCTTCCCACCTTTAAAGAAAATCAATGTTTGGCAGCTGCCTTATGTTTTTGCTATGTTCCTGATTTCCCTTTGGTTTTGGCATT
Organism: Loriculus beryllinus; assembly: GCA_039877255.1. Classification (NCBI taxonomy): domain Eukaryota; kingdom Metazoa; phylum Chordata; class Aves; order Psittaciformes; family Psittacidae; genus Loriculus; species Loriculus beryllinus. The sequence goes on along the minus strand of JBCJKH010047718.1, from coordinate 6,188 downwards.
GCCAACACATTCTGCAATATGCTGCAGTGCCCTTAATAACATTTTGGAACAGCCTTGCTAGAAATGACAGTTCACACAGGAGTGAATTAGCAGGCATCATCTACACTGTGGACAGTTAGGAGTTTTGAGTCTTTCCCAGTATTTTATTGTTGCTGTTTATTTTCAGATGGGTTATACTCATGAAGGGGAAGGACATCTTCAGTCATAGGCTTGCCAAGCCAGTGAAGAGGGCTTTAAAGTTGCTACGGAAAGGGGAACTTCGATCCATCCCACTCCTACCAGTTTGATGCTGGTGCCAGCAGGAGATGCCCAGAGCCTGGGGAGGGGCTGCAGGTCAGCAGGAGAGCACCTGAAGAGCAGCACAAAGGAATTCCAGACACTCCAACCAGTAACTCAGCTTCACTAGGGCCCAGTTTAAGTGCTTCTATGCAAACACACATAGCATGGAGAATAAAAAAAAGAGAGATGTTGAGGGCTATGATCTTACTATCATTAGAGATGTGGTTGGATGGCTCCTATGACTGGAGTGTTGGAATGGAAGGATACAGGCTCTTCAGAAAGGACAGGCAGGGGAGATGGGGGAGAGGGGGAGAGGTGTTTCCCTCTACGTCAATGACCAGCTCCATCTGGGGATAGAAGAGGAGCAGACTGGGAGCTTATGAGTCATGATCAACAGGAGGGCAGGGATGGGGGACATTATAGTGGGGGTATCCTACAGGCCACCTGACTGGGAAAACCAAGATGAGGCCCTCTGTAAACAGATAGGTGCAGCTCACGTTCACAAGTCCTGGTCCTCATGGGGGACTTCAACCATGCTCATATCTGTCAGAGGGAAAACACAGAAGGGCATAAGCGATCCAGGAGGTTCCTGGCATGTCTTGATGGTAACTTCCTTCTCCAAGTGACAGAGGAGCCAATAAGGAGAGATGCTATGCTGGACTTTGTTCCCAACAAGGAGGGCCTGGAGGTGAATGCAAAGATCTAGAACAGCCTTGGCTGCAGTGATCATGAAATAATGGAGTTCAGGATCCTTAAGGCAGGAAGGAAGGTTAACAGCAAGCTTACTACCTTGGGCTTCAGGCAAGCAGACTCTGGCCTTTTCAGGTATCTGCTTGGTAGAGTACCACAGGACAAAGCCCTGGATGGAAGAGGGGCCCAAGAAAGCTGGTTAATATTCAGCAATGACCTCCTCCAAAGACGAAGTCAGGCAAGAACGCCAAGAGGCCTGTGTGGACAACCAAGGAACTCCTGGACAAACTCCAGCATAAAAATGAAGTCTATAGAGGGTGGAAACATGAACAGGTAGCTTGGGAGAGAAGGGAAACTGTCTGAGCAGCCAGGAATCAGGTTAGGAATGCTGGAGCCCTGACAGAATTAAATCTGGCCAGGGACCTCAAGAGCAACAAGAAAAGCTTGTATAAATACACTGGAGGTGAAAGGACTAGGGAAAACTGTGAGCCCTGTCTGGAAGGAAGCAGGATGCCATTTTACCTGGGACATGGAGAAGGCTGAAGTACTCAATAACTTTTTTGCCTCAGTCTTCACCAGCAAGAGCTCCAGCCACACTGCCCAAGTCTCAGAAGTCAAAAGCAGGGCCTGCGAGAATGAAGAACTGCACACTATAAATCAAATAGTGCTGTGACTGTGTCATTGATCACAACCTGTTAGCCCAACAGTACAGCCAATTTTCCACTCACCTTATCATCCATTTATTTAGCCCATATCTCACCAGTTTGGTGATAAGAAGACTATAGGAGATTGTATTAAAGGACTGATAAAGTCAATGTATACAAAACACACTGCTCTCCTCTTGTGTACATCATCACAGAAAAGAAATGAGGTTGGTCAGGCACAGTTTGCCCTTGATAAACTCATGCTGGCTGCTCACAATGATGTTCTTGTCCTTCATATGCTTGGAAATGTCTTCCAAGTGTATTTGCTCCATAACTGCCTCAGGGGCTGAGGTGAGGCTAACCAGTCTGTAGTTACCTAGATGGTCCTTCTTGTCCTTCCTGAGGATAGGTGCAATGTTTGCCTGTTTGTTGTCATCAGGAGCCTCCTGGCTTTGAACCTGCTATGACATTTCAAAAGCATTAGCAGCATTCCAGTTACATGAGCCAGCCCCTCCAGCATCCTCAGGTGCATGCCATCTGGTCCTATCTGAATGTCTAACTGGGCTAAGTGGTCCCCATTCTATCTACTCCTGCCGTGGGTACAGCTTCATAACTGCAGACTGCTATGAGGCTCAGAGACCTTACCAAGGAAAACTGAGTCAAAAACCCCAGACGGAATACCTGAGCCTTTTCCATGTCCCTTGTCACAACGTTCCCTGCCCCACTGAGCAATAAGCCCACGTTCTCATTGGTCCTCTTTCTGCTACTGGTGTACTTACAGAGAACTTTCTTGTTTCCCTTTGCCTCCCTTGCTAGTTTCAACTCGAGTTGCACTTTAGCTTTCCTAACTGTATTCCTACATGCTTGAACAGCGTCTGTTCATTCCTCCAAGTAGTCTGTCCCCGCTTCCACCTTCTGTGTACTTCCTGTGCTTGAGCTCAGGCAGGAGCTCCATGTTCATCCATGCTGGCCTTCTGCCATGCTTGCTCAACTTTCTGAACATTGTGCACTATTCTTGCTGTCTGAGGAGGCTGCCCTTGAAGATCAGCCAGCTCTCCTGGGGCCTTTTGCCCTGCAGCAATTTCTCTGAACAGACCTACATCTGCTCTTATGAAGTCCAGGGCTGTAATTATGCTGTTTATCTTGCTCACTTCTCTCAGGATCTTAAAAACTCCAGTCTCACAGTTGCTGCAGACAAGGCTGCCCTCAGCCTTCAGATCTTCAATTAGTTCTTCCCTGTTTTTTGAGTAGTAGGTCCAACATCTCCTCATTGGTTTATTGATCACTTGACATCAAGAAAGAGTTTTCAATGCAGTCCAGAAATCTCACGGATTGTTTGTGCCACATTGCCCTTCTAGCAGACACTGGAATGATCAGAGCCATCTATGGTCACTACGGTCTGTGATTTTGATGCTTTCTTCAGCTGCTTAAAGAATGATTAATCTACAGTCTCAAGTAGGGATATCTACTACAACACTGACTATGCAGGTCCATCCCATGTTCCTTACTGTTGTGGAGATGTAGAGTTCAGCAGGTCTGGGAGCAGATGTCTGAGCTTTTGTGGTACTAGGGGGAAATGGCAGGCTACTAGCATGGTATCACATGCCAAGGCACTTCACTGAGAAGCTGTCAGCATTATCAGCACTTCACCATTGATTGATGTTGGCAGGCACCAACTGAGATGGAAAACAGAGGCTATAACAGTAACAGTGAAATTAGCTCTGGTGAGACTCAGCTTCAGATTATGACATCTAAATTTAAGTGTGTGGGGTTACATATGTGGGGCCAGTGTCTAATTTCAAGGTATGAACAAGGGTGTCATACCCTTGGCACTCCTCACTTTTAGGTAAGGCAGCTGAAATTAACAGCTGTGGAGATGCGCTACCGTTCATCAGTAAGACAAGGGAGAAATCCCTACAGCTGGAAGACAAGAGTAATAAAATGCTCACTGTAGAGCTGTAAGCATTTGAGAATCCTTAACAAGCAGCTCCAGAGAGGCTTGCTGGAAAGGTCCCATGACAGGTGGGTTCCTCTACAAAGGAGAGAGTATGTACTGAGCTAGGGGCCATCCAAGGCCACCAAAGATAGAGACAGTTTGAGAGGCATCATACCCACTGCTACAGCAATATAACTGCAGCTGTCCAAGATGATTCAGGCATTTAAGTCTACACATTGGTCATTGCAGAGATATTTAAAATCTAATGGCAAAAGAAACCCACCAACTGAACCTTCTACTAAGGTCTTTTCCAACCCTAACTGTTCTATGATTCTATGAATAGCAGATATAGATCTAAGTTTCTTTTCTGAAGCTTGGTAGCATTTGTACCTACAGGTACAACACTATAAGGCAATATACATATTGCTATATACATATTGCTATATTGCACTATCTTTTATTGCAGGAGAATTGAATTCCTTGTTTTAAAATTTATTTTAAAATTATTTACATTCTCCACAATGTTAAATAATAATATTAAAGTTTCAGGCAGTGTTTTTCTATTTTTCTTTCAGGTAAGTGCCATAGCCCTAAATAAATGCTTTCTTTTTTTTTTTTTTTTTCTATCAGGGATCAGTCAAGATTTAATGGGTCAGATAAGAATTTCTTGATACTGTTTTCATATTTCTGCTCCAAATCTATGTGTGGTTGTTTTTTTTCCTTTTGCCTCAGAAATTTCCTTGTTACACAATGCAGGAAAAAACTTAGCAATGTTGCTCTTTCTTCTTATCTGCCTCTCTGGTTTAGTCTCTCTACTTTGTTGTTTGTAGTTGCTTATGTGGGCTTTCTTCTTACAATACCTGCTCAGTCTCCAAGTACCTGCCCAGCTCCTTGGTCTTTCCTCCCGCTTGCTGTTTGCAACAAGCAAGTCAGCTGCTTTCTCCTAGGATTATTTCACTAACCCCACAAAATCTACCCTCAGCTTATGTGTGTGACAAATGTGACACGTGTGACATGAGTGACGTGTGAAATGTGTGTGATCTGTGATGTTTGTGGCACGTGTTGCGTGTGTGACGTGTATGACGTGTGAGATGAGTGTGACATATGCGTGATGTGTGACGTGTGACGTGTGAGACACATGTGTGTGACAAGGGTGTGATATGTGACATGTGTGTGACATGATGAACGCTTCTCACTCTGCCTATACGTTGCTATTGAGAACAACTACTCCTGGGCATTCTTATAAACCTGCTGGCCTTGTTCTCACCTTCTGGCAGCCTAGCTGAATTCAGGTCTTTACCCGACCTTATCTTTGATTATTCAAGACTTGGCTTTTTGATGGTGCTGGCTGCCCAAAGTCCTCACTGTTTCAGAATTTAAAGTTCTGATTGTTCAAATATTTTGGAAGTCAGGATACTGATCCTGCAGTTCATCATTTCTACACCAACACAGGGCACACAGGTATGTGCATGGAAGTAAGCCCCTTTTAAAAAAAAGGTTTGTATGTCACGGGCAGTACACTTTTAGGTACATTGTTATATCCATTACAATAACAGATTCTCATGCTTGATTATCACGAAAGCTAGCAAGTGCTTTCTCCACTGGAATCTACAGCAATATGATTTCTGAAATACACTTTTGCAAAATTTCATGATCCTGTATATGACAGTTACTACAAGCAACTCTAAAATATGAAGCTCTTTCACAAAACCCCGTAGTAATACAAAATGACATCCAGTGTATGTACTGTAAAATCACCTTTTGTGATTGTGGATAATAACAGGGTTTTACTGTGCAGGTGGTTTACATTGACAACAAGAATTCATGATAAAACCACAACATCAAAATCAGACTGACATTGGAATGAATGTAAATTGTCAAGTACAATCCGACAGCTAACTTAAATCACAGAAACTAACTGAATCACATTTTTTCGTGCCTGTTGTGGGTGCTTATATAAGGACATGACCTTTAATCTGCTGAGCCCCAGTTTAATTTCTTGCCTTGGAGTTTCTGAAATTGTCTTGGCAAGAAGAGATGCCTGTGTTAATTCAGACAAATTACCCCACTCTCTCCCAGAACTGAAGGGTCCTTGGAGAGACTGTTCTGAGATCTTGACTGCTCTAAAGATGAACAATGACACCTTTGCATTCTTGTCTGAAGGATATATGAATGATGTCTAGGAAGAGCCTCCCTAGCTCTTGCAGTTGTAAGCAACTGGCCCAAATTCTACTTTGCCATAGTTTACAGAAGCTGCAGCTTTCTCTTCAGCTAAATCTCAGTTTTGAGGAGGTTTTATTATTATTACTTTATAAGGTTTTACTCACGTATTTGAGCATGTAAATGAGTAAGCTAATACTGAATACTGCTTTCTATTAAAAAGAAGAACACAACAAAAGCAAACAGCTTTTCTCCTGATTGTCACATCTCGTGTCATTATTACATGCTTTCTCTACTATGTCTCCAAAAATCCTACGTCCTGGAACTGCTTCTGGTAGCTTTACTCAAAGCTCTGTGTCTCCTTACAGAAGAGCAAGGCCATTTAATTCAATGATGCCACCTCTGGATATGGATATACTCAATATAAATTATGCTACACAAACCCCAGCTCATTGATGTGGGTAATAATTCACTGCAAG